>JASCIV010000373.1:0-22398 GCA_030374735.1 Gracilaria caudata
CCCCCCCCCCCACCCCAGCCACCTCCGCCGCTGCACGTGTAAATTACAACGCGACACCCAGCCATGCAACAGGACGACAACAACACTGCACAATCTCACTACACTCACGCACAACTCACCCTGAGAGCTAACTGCACGCGTGTCCGTTAGACAACCATTTCAACTCCCCTTGCTTCTGGGCTTTCCACCGCCTGCCGTTCGCCGTCGCCATGAACGTCCGCTTCGCCGTCGGCTTCTCAACTTGCGCCTCACCCCTCCCGCTCTACTTCAGTCATGCCCGTGCTACACCACTCCCAAATTGAGCTTCGCTTCTCCGCTCACGGCCTTGCGAATAAGGACTTCTTGTCGCTGTCTGATCCCTTCATTGTTTGCCACACGTTGCGAAATGGTTTACCAGTCGATCGAATCGGTCGTACCGAGACCGTCAAGGATGACCTTAATCCTGTGTGGTATACAACCATTTGCTTCACTTATGATCCCAATGAGAATGCAGCTTCTGCCTTGCTCATCGATGTGTTTGACAGGGATTCCACTGACAGTGACGTCCTTTCCAAGCATGACTTCCTGGGACGTGCCATACTTCGCATCAGTCGTTTGCTAGACGCGCCCCATGCACGCCTTGATATTAGGCTCGCTGCTGCAAAGGATATGGTGTATCCCGCTACCACCACAACCTCGCTCGTCACTGATTGTAACAGTGAGGAAGAACGCCTTGCAAGGGACTCTGTCATGTCCGCGGAATCTGAGGAGCCACGTCGCACCAATGACTTGCGCCGTGCCACCTTGTCTGCAAGGGCTTCGAAGAAAGTCACCGGAACCCTCTCCGTGTTCGCTGAGGTTCTTAACCCCCGCTTGGGAAACACCTTTATCTTTCGCGTCACGTCTTCCATGCTACGCGATATTGGCACACTGGGTCGTCGTGTCACTCAGTTTTATGAGATCCAACGGGAACGTATTGAAGGTGATCGATCAACTTGGAGTGTGGTATACAGAAGCAAAGATGGCCTCAATGTCGACGCCAACAACTACGTCGTCTTTGATGAATTTGCAATCTCAGAGCGTCAGTTGCATAACATGAATCCGAAGCGGCGCTTGCGAATCGCATTTTACAAACGACATACGAGGAAACCACATGAACTCATCAGTTACATTAGCACCTCAATGCATGCTTTAATGGAAGCTAGATTCCGTGTTTCGGATGTTGCAATACCTCTCGAGGGTGAATATAGTGATGATGATGCTCTTGGAAATGTTTTGATTCGACGCATTGATAGGTGGGAATATCCACCACGCTCGCTTTCAACCGACTTCTCTGAACAAGACTCGGCTGCTGTGTATATGCATCTCAGAGCGGACCATTTCTTGCACAAGAGATTTATTAGTTCATTGAATGACTCTCCGAGATCGAGTCGAAAGCTATGGCAGATTCCGGGATTCATCACTATGCATTGATCAGATGTTATCGCTTTGGTCTTGTGTTGACGTGGGCGTGTATATCATTCTTCTTTGTGTATGCTCTTCTTGACTGGTGTTCGTTTTTCATCTAAGGATGGTGTCTACAAGCTCTGGCCGTTCGCTAATGTGCTCACTATGATTTGTTTTCTCGTCGCTCCCAAGTTGTGCGTCTTACCACCATTGGTTTCAAAGACTCGTGTACATAACAACCTCACCATTATTAAACTTCACTCACCACAATCCCGAGATTCTTATCAGCTACTGCGAGTTCGACCATGAGTCAGCGTTATGTTCTTGGCTCACAAATTTCGTGACTCGCGTATCTCGCGTAACACCAACTGGAGATCAGGGCAGTTTTTCGTTCCTGACTGGATGTTGAATTACAACAATCGTAGCTCTGGGTACAACAGACAAGGGTGCGGCAGCGCCTGTCGGAATATAAAATTTCCGACAGGCGGCCCCCCTGCTCTGGAAAATTCGCGATTCCAACTTTGCATACTCGCCAGCACACAATGGCGAGTCACGGGTCACCGGTCTGTCCGTTGCCACATCAGGGCGTTTACCTTGCTGTAATTCGTCTCGTTCACACCCGAGACATCCAGTGATGCGTGCTGTGACATAACTTTGGTCTGCTGCGAATCTCTACGAAGGTAGGCGCCAAGGTACTACGGCACCATCACCACGGTGATGGTCATGAGCGTTAGACGAAAGTGAAAATGGTTGGAATACTAGCAACTGCTCTCAACCCTTAGCTATAAACTTACCACTATCAGCTCTACGACGATTGTTTGGGTCAGCACAAAGTGTACCTACGTGTATCTACTAGTAGAGCGTGGAGCTCTGAACATCCTTTACCCCTGTAATCATCATGCCATTAGCTCACCACTACTCACAAGGAAGGAACTTTGCCGACAAAGGCTTGTCTGTCCGATAGCATTAAACAAGTTGTAACGGCCTGTGCGACAATCAGGCATTTGGTTGTTGAGACAAGCACCAGCGGTCTTGTTATGAAGACACGTCAGTCATCGTCGCCTTCGATTATGTTACGTGGCGACGGTCGGGCTTGTACTGGCAGAACCAATTGACGGATATTCGTCTTGGAACTGAGATCACAGACTGGCCCCTTCTCGATTCTCAACGACAGTTGAGGTCAGTTCGTACTGTATCAACAATACAAAGCGCTCAAACATTCCAGCTCTGTAACACGGCATCGACTGCTCTTGGAAATGCTTTCAGTAGAGAAGCACTACCGCTTACTGGTGACAGTGCTGCATCCAACACGTACTTCGTCAACGGCGACAGTCGTGACATGTCGCCATCGATGTCTGAGATACAAAGCGGCTGTTGCACGCAATTCATCAACTCTGCGCTAGCATTGGTACCAATGCCAAGACCCAGTCGTTCCTCAAAAGAGGTCGCGCCCTTCACTTCTTCCAGACAAACGTATTCATCCTTGTCGATACCGGCCTTCTCCTTCAGAATCTCCAAGGCCTTTTGGAACCCGCCTAGATAGTCAACGAGTCCTCTCTCCTTCGCTTGTCTACCAGTCCACACTCTACCTTGCGCCACTTCCTCCATTTCGTCGAATGTCTTTCCTCGGCTTTGTGCCGCTTTTGTTACAAATTTCTTGTATGCGAGTTCAGCTCCTTCACGGAAATAAGACGCTTCTTCTTCTGTGAACGGTCGATCGTCCACCAACAACTCTGCGTACTTCCCACCTACGCTTATGTTTTCTTTCGCGTAGCCAAGTTTGTTGTACAACACTTCAAGACTCGGTTTTGCAGTCACTACCCCGACACTTCCAGTTATGGATAATGGCTCGGAGACGATTTCACTAGCCATGCTCAAATAATAACCCCCACTGCCAGCGACATCTACCTGACTGGTGAGTAATGGTTTCACCTTGCCCAATTTTCTTAACTCATTCCACATTATGTCGCTAGCGAGTGCACTTCCTCCTGGTGAATCACATCGAAGCAAGCACGCAACGTATCGCTTGTCATCTCTGACCTTCTTTATAAGTTCTATCAGTGAGTCGCTTCCCAATGTGGGACCCATTAGGGGTGAAGAACTGTTCTTCCCACTTGTGATCGCTCCCACCGCGCGTATCACAGCAATGCGTTTCCGACCTCCCAATCCAAGCAGCTTGTCGTTGGTGCGCCTAGCGTACCGCATTACGTCGACAGAGCGCAACTTATTCTTCAACACCTCTTCATCTTTGCTAAACATACCTGATGTGAACTTGAGCTTGAGCGCATCTTCGACCTCGCTTTCGTATCGAATGCCAGTTACTAGGCCCATGTCTTCATACTCTTTCATATCCCACGGACTCCTGTCCATGAACTCTTCTAGACGCTCTTGTTCCAGGCCAGTGGCTTCGCACACGCTCTTCATCCATATCTCCGAAACTTCACCCAAAATGGAATTAATGACTTCGCGCTGAGCCGACGACATGTCTTTCCTCGCAATAGAATCTCCGGCACTTTTGTATTTCCCAATTCGCTCAACTTGTGGTTGTATTCCGATCTTGTCCAGTACACCTCTCACAAATGCGCCGCTGGCTGCAAATCCTCGTAGGCCCAGCGCTCCTTCAGGTGGTACATATACAGCATATCCCATTGCCAAGAAGTACTCCTTGGGACCTCCGCCTTCGAGAAAGACGGTGATTGACTTCCCAGAGGAACGGAAGTATTCGAGATGGCGACGTATCTCAAATATCTTTCCCCATCCAATGCTCAAAGGGTCTATTCTCATATGCAAATGAGCGATACGAGGATCATTTGCTGCAAGCCGGAGTGCATTCAAAAGCACAGGAAGAGACATCTTGGGAGGTCCGGAAAACGGTAGACCTGGTGGTGGGATCTTCTCCGACAAATCACCTTTTAAACGAGCCGTGAGAACCGTTTGTTTTGACAATCTGCCTCTTATTTGTCGAAGCATACGCAAGGATGAGACAAATCTCCGCAGGGATGACTTTGGCGTGAACGACATTGTGTGTTCCAAGGTGGATAATGGAGGTGGATGAGGCAGTTCGGCTGGAAGCCTGAAGGGTTCCGAGAGGCTTTGCATCGTAGATGCTTGAGTTGGGGCTGGTGGAGTGTCCACTGCACTCATAGAGGGCAGGCTTCGCGCTGCGTAGTATAGACGACGGCGTGCTCCGCTTAACGTTGGGGTAAAGGCACTGCGAGTAAACAGAAGGGCATGCGCGGGGAGGAACGCAACCATTTTGAGCATCATTGGAAAACGTGCACTGGCCAATGACCAAGTATACTCTGTGCAGTAGTGGAAACTGCTGATGGCGTGCTCCGATTCGTGGCGTATCACCCGCGTTGAAAGTAACCCTCTTACCAGTGGGTGCTACAAGAAGCAGGGGAAGCAGGCCCAGTGGATCGTGAACTGCTCCGCACGGGATTATAACGACTGCGGGTTGTCACCCTCCAACTTAAATGAGCGCCGTCTAACTTCGTATATACTCAATGACTCAGCGCTGGTTCCTTCAATGAAAACTCACTTCTTGGCCGTCGAGATTGGAGAGATCATTCGTTTTACCAACGCTTCCGAAATTGGAGGCTCAGCGCTGTTTTGGGCAAGTCGGCAACGGTCGGTGGGTCGTGCTCTTGATCTGAGAGCAGTCAATTCGTATTTCTTAAAAACAATTCATCACTTCTAGTACGACAATGAACAAAGAGTCCTTTGCACAACTCAAGTATCTCTCTCTCTCTAGTAGTCTCTGTCTCTCTCTCTTGATCTACCGTCGTACCTTCGTATCATATCTTACTCTGTAAGATACCTGTACCTTCGAAGAAAGATGATAGTGCTCTCATCGATCCCCACGCGCAATAACAATCTATATACAGTTTTCCGGCTCAATGAAGAGACATCTGCGCTCAAAACATGACCTCTCCCTTGACTGATTGCCAGGGCGTGGATATGTTCTCTTCCGGTACAAATGCCTTTTTCCATCTCGAACCGCATCCTGACCTATTCTCGTTCTTTGTTCTTCAGCGGCTTGTCGGACAATGAACCGATTGTTAGCGGCGCATGTGTCAACCCCATTTCGCTAATAAGCTCCTCAACACAGCTGTATCTGGTAGAGAAATGATTCCCTCTCTTTGAGATACCGCCCCCATGACCCATATCAATGATGTCCCCTTCCACCAATACATGCAGAGGCGCCACTCCGTTGTACCCGCTCACCATCATGTTAAACAGCAAGTCCTCACAGTTGTTGTGCTTGTCCACAACATCTTTGATCTTCTTTGGCAATAAATGAACGTACATGTAAAGAAAGTATCGGTGGGTATAAAGCCCTTTTGTGAGAACTACGTTATATCCATCATGTATTCTTGCGGAGTAATGAGGCGGATCCATCATCCATCGTCTTGGGAAAAATCCCACCAATCTTCTTGAATGACCTCGCCATATTTGAAATCCTCGAATCAGTTGTTCTTCTGTTACTTTCATATCGTCATCGCAAATGTAAACACACTCGGTAAGATTCCCAGGCCCGAAAAAGCGATTGTTCAAACTATTTTGCTTGGGCTGCCACACCTGAACCTTCAAACCTAGCTGCGCCGCCAAGGGAGGATCTCCGCTGGGATCATGCCAGACGAGAATCACATTCATCACCACCTTCAAGTTCGCGTAATACTTCGCCAGATCTTTCCATGTTGGTCTATGATATGTGGACAAAATAACTGTGAGGCGGTTCTTGTCGGACCAACCACTCGGTTGCATTGGTGGAACCATTTCATTTCCTTGCGGTGGTGCACATGCAAACTCCGTTCCCCTGGCCACATCACACCATCTGCCAAAAGCATCAAGCGATATTGGTTCACCGCTTCCAAGCTTCCACCAGTTCCATGGCTTTGGAATGCCTTTGTAGTGAATAATAGCCGGAACTATATCAACTTTTCTGTACCAGAGCGTATCCATATGATCCTGCGGCACATTGAAAGTATCTGACACTGTAGTCCACGCCTCGTCTGGAACAATAGTTCGAATTATGAAATGATCCTCAGCTCTCTCACCGCGTGCGATGACCTTGCAGAATTCTTCTCGTAGTACATTGTAAACCTCTATATCTGGTCGTATAACCATCACACTTGTCTCATAGAGACCGACATGAGGCTCTCTCACTGCCGAAAATGGAGGACTCTCGATGAGCTTTGTAAGCGGTTTCAGCACGACCGTATCATGCTCAAGGAACACGATTTTGTTCATGTCGGAGAGAGCAAAGAGAAGAAGCTTCAAATGGCTGCAGTCGTGTACCTCACTCTCTCCTGGCTTTTGTGAGCAAAACACGCTTCCGCTCTTCTCAGCGCGAAGCGTTGTAACAAGAGGCAGTCTAGCAATTTCAGCACGAACCCTCTCCGAAACTGTGTTTGAGGCAAGCACCATTAAAGGCTGACGATGCCCTGCTCGAAGCAAGCCCTCATGGAGAACTGCGACACCGGCATGTTGAATATCTTCGCAGATAACAGTGGCAAAAATGTGGGAATGGGAACCCAGTAACTGCGGTGCATTCAATGATTCGAAAGTTCCCATGGGTGACCCTCTCGGCACTGACAACAAAGCGCGTCCGGTACGACGCGGAGTCTCATGTTGCAGCAAATACTGACGGAGGTGCGGATGGCCGAAATCGCCATGGCGCCATTGAGCCTGTGAATAAACGAAGGTGAAAAGGGATATGCATGCGAGGAAGAGTACCGGCTTCATGTGGGGTCTACGGTGAGAAGAAGGACGACAGGTGGAGACGCCATTGTTGGTCGAACAAAGAGTTACGCATTCGCGAGAAAGCCTCGTTAGGGAAAATGGCGGAGAGGTTTGGCTGATGCGATTCGAACGGGAGAGATGGTTCTACCTAAGGCTGACCTGGGCCGCAATCAGAAGCCTGAAAGCACTGCCTGAGTGGGCCAGAAGGTGGAGTCGACTGATCAAAAACTTTTGACTTTCCCTACCTCCGAACGGCACACCAAAATGTTGCAATGCCTGACTACGAAGACAGCACTCGTTTTGCCCCGAAGCAGAGAAAGTACGAAAGAAACGCCATTCGACGTTATACTGGGCTCCCACTACGGAGTTGGGCAGCCTCGTCGCTGGGCCAGCGAGGGCCTGGCATTGATTACGAACAGGCGCACGTTTCCGGGAAAGGACATACCTATCCGTCTTCTTCCACATCGACGATGCTCGAAGTGTTGTCCTTCCTAGCGCGAGAGAGCGTTTCTTTAAACAGGGACGCTCTACGCTGTTGAGCAGACCCTGGCCCGCCAAAACAGGTCAATACTATAGCTATAATAAGAAATTGAAAACTACGATTCTCAGTTAAAATATGCTACACAAGCGTATGTTGGCGCAAAACTACACAGCGCGCAAATGGAAACTTTTCAACGTTTCCTCTGGTATCGCATGATCGCATTTTGAACATACATTCTACATAAAAAATGGCGCTCACAAGCTCTTCAGTCAACTTTGAGCTCCATATCACGAGAGCCGCTTTCAACTTCATGAGAAAACGCTGGCAAACCACGAATCGAAAACAGCCTCTCTTCCCCGGACACTTTTGCCTGTTCTCCTTTTGACGTACCACTTATACCCCACAACAAATTCTTCACACCGATGGCAAACTCGATAAACGCAAGAATGATCGCGCCCTCAGCAAGCTGCCTCAGTGCCTCATAATGAACCTGATCAAGATTGTCATGATTTCGCGCTATGATAATCAAAATGACGACCAGCAATGGCAGCACAACGAGGTGCTCCGCGATCAGCAATGCTTTGTGGAGATGAGAAGCAGTTCTGTCTTCCTGTTTGCAGAAGTTCTTGTCCGTACCGACGATGGCGTTACCAACATGAAGAGGTCCGCGCTCCAGAAGCACTTGCACGTGATGAGCATCATTCGGGACAGGTACGGAATTGTCCAGTAACGCAGAAGCGACGTACTCATCTAACGCGCGATCGGTACTCTCAAAGTGACGGTACCAGACCTTGGTACCCGTATGCTGCTCGTCAATCCACTGTTCCGGACGCCATAGATAGCGAAGACCAGCAAAGTAACTGGGTCCTTCTTCGCCGCAATCGGAAAGCAACATGATTACTACAAGCGAGCCGCTAATCGCAACGGTCCAGCCAGCGGCGAAAGCCATAACACCATGGCCGAGGGATGGTTCATTCTGAATCGCGGATAGCGCCTCCTCGACTGTGACAGCATCGGCTCGAAACCACCAGCGAAAGCGCCAGCCTATGAGGATGACTGACAGAATCAACGACACAGTGAGAGGCACAATCTCCAGCACTGCAAATCTGGAACCCAAATTTGAAACCGGGATCCACGAGATTCGACTTTTTGTCACAACTGCCAGCGTGAAGTACAGCTCAGAGAAAGTCTGTAACACGCCCGCAGCAAACAGACAGGGCGCCACAAACTGCAAACTTGGAAACGCAGCGTCAAACGCATCACGCAGCTCCAAGAACGACAGTAGTTCCGATAAAAACAAGGCGATGGTTTCCACCATCTCAAACGCTAACAAGATGTTCATCTTCCTCCTGGATAAGCGGCATGAATCAACAGATTCGAGGCACAAGACGCCCTGCAAGGCGGCCAAGACGAAAGCAAGCGCCGCCAACAACGTGGGGAGAGAGTCGAGCTCGTCGACGACAGTTCCGAAGCCGCCGAGCGGATCCCCCGGCTGCACGCTCGCCATGACGACTAAACGAAAAAGAAAGTGGGCTTGACATGGGGGTAATCATCATGATGACGGCTATAAGGGGAACGCTAACCTCTTTGCATTGGACGAGACGGCGCAAGCGCTGGATGGGCAACGATGCAGCACGGAGCGCAGAATCTGCGTGTGTAGCAATCCATTGTTACTCCATATGGTCAATTCAGGTGACATGATGTTATGCACATGGCTGAAAAGCTGGCGTTACGAGCTTCCTATTGATGTCACTACGACATTATACTTTGCTCAAAGGAACCAGCAATTTTGAGTACAATTTTATTTTATGACGTCCACAGTCGTCCAAAAATAAACACGTTACAGTTCAGAGTTAAAGCGCAAAAGATTTTTGGGTGCCTCCGTCCTCAAGGGCCGTTTTACGAGGTCGAAATTTGTTCGTGGCTCCATTTAATGGAGCCGAGAAGTCCATTTTACAATCTGTTAACTCTCAGTAAAAGCTAACGAGTAGTTCTAAATGTTTCGTTTTCAGGTCCAAATGGCCCAGAATGAAGTATTTTGACCATTTCTCGTGTTCCGCGTTTTGACCACATGGAGTTTTTAAAAGTGGATTGCTACACAGATTGCAGCGCTGCGTACGCCAAACAGCAAGCACTGTCACCCTCACCCTCAGAAGTTCTCTCCGAACCGCGTGCAGAGCCGAATGTATCGCCTCGCCGCGGCACTGTTGGCACTTGTCAATTCGAACGACTTAGATACGTCGGGGGTCCTAGACGTTTAGTTGGTAAGCAACGATTGCATCGTAAACATAAGCTGAACGCAAGTGATGAAATGACATTTGAAGCGCTGTGAAGCGCACCGTTATCAATCGCAGACCACAGAAACTTCTTGAACATATATGCGTCCATGGCAGTCAAACGTGTGCTTCATGGGAAAGGTTGTCTTATCTTCCCAGATTGCGGACACGAGAATTTATATTCGTCTTCTCAGAGTTCTTCCTTTGCTTCTGCCTCTGGCTGTTGTGCGAACTCGAGTTTCAGCTTTTCTCTAACCAGAGCAGCAGCATTCGCACCAGATACGGCGCTCATCTCCATTGCAGAGCCGGCAGATTCCAAGGGAGAGGTGTAAATGAATGCGCCCTTTTCGTCCAAGTCAAAGCTTGTGAACTTCTCTGGCGGTGAAAACTTTGGGTACGCCATCCACGGGTAAGAGGCCAAAACTTCAGAGCCTTCTTCAAACACTCTTTCAAGGTGCTGTTCTGTGAGGTTCATTCTGCTAAACACTTTGAAAACCGGTTTATCATTGCCAGTTGCGGCTTGAGAAAGTCCAATAGATGTGAAAGAATCGTTAACGAGGTTGGTGCTCAGGATGGAAGTCGGCGGGTCGGGACCAAAAGTAGCTTCATTCAAATGGCCTCGCACAAATGTCGTGACGGTGAGCTGAAACTTCCTGTTTCTGTGCGCTCGCTTCGCAATTCGGTCTGGCAACTCTATGGACATCAGTTCTAATGGGGCCGCAAGCACTACAGCGTCACACTCCCATTTTCGACCTCCACTGCTCAGTACGTAATGATTGGTTTCAACCTCTACTCTTTCAATTTCAACCTCCAAACACACTTCGGCACCTGACTCCTCCAAGAGGCCTTCAACAACCTGATAATTTCCACCTTTAACAGCCCACAAATCCTGACCTGTGCCAGCTAGGGCAACGGCGC
Source organism: Gracilaria caudata (assembly GCA_030374735.1). NCBI lineage: Eukaryota > Rhodophyta > Florideophyceae > Gracilariales > Gracilariaceae > Gracilaria > Gracilaria caudata. Next base: position 10,846 of record JASCIV010000373.1, read on the forward strand.
CGGACATTCCATTCATGTCATGGACATCTTGGCCGTAGTTCACGCGAGTAATGGCACCAATCATTTCTTCGATGTAGCGCTCTCCGAATACCTTCGCTGCTTCAGAAGCGAAAGAGACTTGCGTGAGATTGAATAGATCCCCTGTTTGGTCCAACAAACTCTCTACGTCTGGATGAGGCATCCAAACACCGCCAACTCCTTCTTTGGGGTATAGTTTCACATATTTATCAAGTAGCTTACGCACGTACTTCTTGGTTGCTGTAACTGAAAACCCATATCGGCGAAATACAGAGTAGAGATTTTTGGCTTTGGAAGAATGAGACCGATACACAAAAGATGTTCCATTCCAAAGACCCATACTCCCGAAGGTTTTTGTGTATCTAGTCAAATTTAAAGTATCAACGAAGTAAGACATCATCTGATTCTCGGCAGCAATAATGGATGCTCCAGCTTCAATCGGAGGGGTATTGGGCAGTCTAAGCACCTCCATTCGACCCCCAACGCGTGACTGTTTCTCAAAGACTGTGATAGATATTGATGAGAGCCGAGAAAGAAAGTATGCAGCTGTGGAGCCAGATATTCCGGCACCAATCACGCATACGTGAGTACCAAAGCTTTCAGAGGCGCTGCTGAAGTTCAGAACCTGAGATACAAGTGTAACGATCGTCAGGAATAGCACTGAACGAATATTGTTAGATAGAGACGGAGTCATTTTGAAGATTTCTTCTATCGACTTCGAGAAGAGATAGACTGCAGGGCAAGTGAGATTCGGCGATCACTGAAGTCAAATGAGGTTTATGGGCCAAATCCCTATTCATGTCTTCCGATCCCGCTGATCACACCTTTCGATGAGGTTCAACCCGCTACGTTATCCTTAAATGTGAAGGACACGGAGGAGTGTGCGTGAGGTGCACTTCAGCGGCAGTTGTAGCGATCGATTCTCATGTAACTTATCTTGCCCCTCAGGGCCAACATACAAGGGTAGTTCTTGTGACCGAGCTCCCGAATCACGGCTTGCCACGTGTTCGTGAGGCCGAGATCCGCTCTCGCGTACCGCTCCACCTTGCCTGGGTAGAACGATACCTTCAGGTTTGTGTTTCCGTACAATTGTAAGCTTTAGAAGGCCAGCTCTCTTGCACCTCCACACCCATGCAACCCAAGGTAGCTTTCCATCGTCAATTTGTTACGCAATTCGTTTATCGCGTATAAATAGTGGTAAACTGTTGCCCCGTGTTGGTGTTGAATCCACTGGCCTCTCAATAATCGCACCGTATTCGTCTTCTCTCTCTCTCTTCATCTTCAAAAGCGAAGGATTTCACTCAATTATGGGGGTGGCTGGCTTCGTTGGCTCTTCTCTCTCACTCTCTCTCTCCCAGCTTAACGGTATTCCAATACAGAGAACCTCGAGTGCACGACCAAGCGTATATCCCGGGTTTTGTCGCATACGAGCCAGCGCCGCGGCAGCGAAACAAATCTTGAGCACGGAGAGGGCTGCTAAGCTTCCCTGGGATGGTACGATCTCAGACTGCGGTTGCCCACTTTTCTTCATGCCATTTCTGGAACATCAACTGTCTGTTATGAAGGATTTGCCGGAACTTTGTGATCTTCCCTTCGCAGAGGATCTTTCGTACAAGCAATCTACGAAACGCGCTGCGCGAATAGAGAGTTGGGCATGGCAAAGCAAACATTTTCGTAAGATTCGTGCAACTTATATTGATGCAGGTTATAATGCACAGGTGTTCAATTCGGTCTGGTACCCGAATCCAGCATACGAACATCCTCTTCTGGGTATTGACTTTCTCTCTTTTGGGAAGAAGAAGGTGCTTTGCATTATGGACTTCCAACCATTAACTCAAGAGAAGGAGTATTTGGACAAGTATTGCGCGAGATTGAAAGGTATCAAGGAACAGTACGAAGGGTTAAGTGGAACAATGTCCGACCGTTTCTATGACGAGGCTCAGTTCTTTTCAAGACAACTAGTTTTTGCAAAGTTTGACCATCATGAACCAATTACTACACAATTGCTCCCTGCGTTCAAGGAATATGTAGCGCAGTACGTTGAAATGATTTTTGAGGCAGTGCCGGACGATAGTGAGAACAGTATTAATCGAGTGCTTCAGCTCCACAAAGAGTATGACCAATATTCTGCAGATAGAGATCCCGCTGTTGGCTTGTTCAGCACATACTGGGGCAAACAGTGGGCAGAACAGTTTACTCATGAGTTCCTGTTCAGTGATTCTGAGCCAAAGCCTGAGGAGGCGAGAGCGTAGTACCTGATAGTACAATCGTTCGTGGTTGGACACTGCTGAGGAATAAATGTGCCCTAAGTACGAAGGCAAGTTTCCACAAGTCCGGTCGTTTTCAAAGAGCGTAGACTGCATCTCAGAAAACCTCGGTCACACCACGAACACTGGCGAGTCTGCAAAGTGCGTTTTGACCTTTGTACATAGTTATGGGTTTCTATGTTTACACTTCGAATAGATGACCATAAACTTTGAAGAATACAATAGCCCCAGCGAACAAACCAACGTTTCTCGTAAGTTTCATATTTATCTAAGACCACATTATCAACGATCAGTGGAATAAGTGGATGCAGATTATAAACCGTTAGCAAATCGAGACGCACTGAGCAGAATAGACGGAATTCCTTCTGATTCACAGCCCGCAACACAATCACTGATACTGAATTCACGAATTCCTACGAAACGAGATGAAATTACTTACCGAACGCATTGGTTCATCACCGAAGGTTCTCGACAGCGTGGCTTCAGTTAAGTTCGAAATCTTCTTTGATAAGTCCATTCTCGTTACAGATTTCGCCTGGTACGTCACGAACAGGAATTGATGTTCCTTCGTTTCCCTGTATTGATTAGAATCTGTTTCCCTGACTATTTACTGGTAAAACCGTTGAGGATATCCCGAATTTGGCATCGACAGGACACAAAAGGAGGTCGAGGGCTTGCGCCGGCGTACCAACTCGCCTTCACAAGTTGTACAACGCATTAATTTATTCGTTAATTTATTTCGTGATCCACGCTCCTCTGATTTTCCATCTTGGACAAGAAAAAGTCGCACATGGCATGTCCCCTCTTCGTGTGTCGCCGAAAAAGCAATGCTTTCATCTGCGGAAAGTATGATACCGGAGAGCCTTACCTAGCGTGAAGAAGGGGCCTTAGAACCGATGAAGTTGCTCTCGAATGAACATGGAATCTTGATTACTTGCTCGAACTCATGACGCAACGAAGCTAACATATGTTCTCAGCACATGTTCATGTTTGAACAATGCAAAGCTCTGCTGAGGTACGCTCAGCTGCCACTCTAATCCATGAAGAAAACGTAATTCGAAACCCTTTCAGCCCTCGGCTCTGGCTTGACTACTTGGAACACTTATCGCGCCACACAGAAAACCCCACAAAGCTCTTCCCAGTATTTGAAAGGGCCGTTGCGGCTCTGCCGGGGAGCTACAAACTCTGGTACCGATATTCTCAAGCCTTCTGGAAATATGCTCTTGAGCACCATCCAGACCATCCATCTCGCGAAGCCGCGTTACACATAGCCCTTCGCGCTGCGCTTGCGCTACAACGATCCCCGATTCTGTGGAAGAATTATGTTTCTCAACTTGCTGCAGAGAAACGATTCACTCGTGCACGCCAAGCTGTGAATCAGTCCCTACAGTTGCTCCCCATTACTCAACATTTTCACATCTGGAACGTAGTCACGGAAGAAATCCTTAGGTCTGCTCCACCGCGAACGTGCGTTCTACTGTTACGCCGCTATGCACAGCTTGAGCCAGGTTCTGGGGTAGAAAGAATATTCCATTACATGGTCAAAGCGCGCATGTGGGATGACGCTGTCCGTCACTTGGCTATGGCTCTTTCCGATGAATCATTTGAGCCAGAAGTTGAAACTCGTGAGCAGCTCTGGAACAGACTCGGTAAAGTAGCTGCCAAGCACGGATCCTCAGTACACACAGTTGATGTACCAACACTTCTGCGGTCTGCTTTAAACGATGATTCAACGCCAAAAGGAGAATTGTGGATTTCGTTCGCTCATTACTATACCCGCAAAGCACAATTTGATGAAGCAAGAAGCGTGTACGAGGAAGCGGTTACTTCTCTGAAAAGCGTGAAAGACTTTGCCCTCGTTTTTGATGCATATGCTAGTTTTCAAGAGAGTCTTGTAACGGCAGCAATGGAAGAAATGGAAGCCATGAAGGAAGAAGGTGTCATAGGAAAAGAGCTCAATGACGCGGAAGAAATGCTGGAATCACTGATGGAGCACCTGGAGCTTCTAACGAAACGTCGCCCCATGCTTCTTTCTGACGTGTGGTTACGTCAGAACCCGCATAATGTGCACGAGTGGCATAAGCGTGCTCGGATGTACAAACATGAGAAAGATGCCGTAAACGTCGTGAACACTTACACAAAGGCTATACAGACCGTTGATCCATGGAGAGCGTCGAACGGCAGATCTCACACCTTGTGGCTGGCGTTTGCAAGATACTATGAAGATGCAAAAGATCTCAAGTCCGCGAGAAGCGTTCTCGAGAAAGCAGTTGAAAACCCTGAAGCATTTAGAAGAGCAGAGGATCTTGCCGCGGTGTGGTGTGAATATGCTGAAATGGAGTTGCGATGTCTTGAACCGAAGAAAGCCATTGATGTTCTGCGCAGAGCTGTTGAAGTGCCTGAAAAAGCCAAGCAGGAAGAATCCATGAGGGAAAAGGGTATCGCCCAAAGCAACGTAGACTCTGCTCTTGGATCTGGAGCAGGGAATGTTACAATCACTCACAAGTACGATAAACCTAGCCAAGTCTGGAATGCTTACAAATCAAGACGCGTATGGCATTTCCTTATCGACTTGACTCATTCTTTTGCTCCAGAGAGAGAAGCTATCAAACTACAGAATCGTATGCTGGAACTTCGGATTGCTTCGCCTCAGACAATTCTGAGTGGATGCGCATACCTCGAATCGAAGCGCCTCTTCGAACAAGCATTTCGATTGTATAACATGGGATGTTCTTCTATCCCATGGCCAGACGCGTTGCAGATCTGGGTTGTATACTTGTCAAGATTCGTAAAGCGATTCAAGTCTAGTAAACTGGAAAGAGCGCGAGACTTGTTCGAGGAAGCTTTGCGTTCAGTGCCTACGACGAAGAAGGCTGGTCACGTTTTTCCTCACCCGCAGTTACGAGTTTTGTTTCTCATGTACGCAGACATGGAAGAGAAATATAGCCTTGCCAGACATTCACTCAAAGTACTCGCGAGGGCATGTCGAGAAGTTCAGGAAGAAGACCGTCCTGATATGTATCGGCACTACATTGTTAAGATGACATCGTTGTTCGGCGTGACCAAGACAAGGCCTGTCTACGAAGAAGCCATGTCTTCGCTGAGAAACACAACCGAGGTGATTGAGTTTGCCACTCGATACGCCACGATGGAGGCGAGAATAGGCGAGTTCGATAGAGCAAGGGCCATATTTGCTCAGACCTGCCACATCGTGGATACAAGAGCAAGAGGGATTTATGAAATGTTCTGGAAGACGTGGAATGAGTTTGAACTTGCACGCGGTTCGGAAGACACGTATACCGCCATGCTTCGACACAAAAGGGACGTGCAGATGAATAGCAGAGGTGTCCCTGCCGACCTGGAGATCTTGTTGGACAGCGAAGAAGGAATTCGAAACATGGTGATCGAGAGCAGGAGTCAAGCAAATGGGATGAATGAAAACAGAGAAAGGATGAATCAGGAATCGTTGGCTGATTCGGCAGGACGACAGCAAGGCAATGACAAAGACGAAGCAGGAGAAGCAAGTTCGTTTAGGAATGATTCGGATGAAATCAACGCAAACAAGCACAAGGCGAAAGACAACGTCAACAACGTGATCGACGAAGAAATAGATGTTGATGTGGACGTTCTGGAATGACAGGTCATACACAGTAATTTGCCTGTGTCTGCAATATACACGCGAGCGGAGGCCAGCACGAATGCGGGTACAGCAAAATTGTCAATGGCGGCTTTGCTGAGGTTGGTATTCTGTCGGTTGTAAAGAATCGGAGCATGAGCCCCGGGAAGAGGTATGACAAAGTGCTAACAAGTTATTTGTGTAACTTCTAACTTGTGCAGCGACGGAGCGCAGTGCAGGAGCAGACAGGAGGGGTGATGAATTGTCAGCATTTGTTACGAGCTTGAAGCGCTACTAGACAAGAGAACATGCCCTCAGTGTAAAACAGCTAATTGTCTTGAAATCCGCATAACGAGAGTTAAGAGCTCCAGTCTCGGTCGAAATCTAACAGTCATCAAAGGTGCAGGTGGTGCATCGCATCTCATGAGAAACATACCTTTTCTTGTTGTCACAAATACTCGTTAGCCAACAAGCGACTGATAGCAAACAGAACGACCAGTACCCAAATGTGAAACGAGTGTCAAAATTAGAAGTCAGGAAAATACCAATGGCAAGTTCATCGAAGAGATTGGGCGTGTATCCAACATTTTGCGCTGGTCCCCACTCGGTTTCCGGTTTCGGAGCGTGCTTAGGATGTTGATCACAAGCGCATTTCTACATAAGGTGGCACAATGAAAGCCAAAGTTACATCAGACGGCCCGTAAGGCGTGGCTCAAGGGCAATACGTCATCAAAGAGTGAAACCGCGCGAAAAGTGCACACATGATGGAAGAGTATGCTCACATATAGATCACGGAGCGGAGAACGCCATTCGTAAGGGACAAGCCGTCGATGAGGAAGAAGAACGCCACACCCCAGCCGATGGGCGGTTGGCACTGCATTCGCGCCGGCGTGCCCTTCCATTTCTCGACAGCTTGCTTGTTGGCAGCTGTATTCTGGCACCCCCAGTAGCCGTCGCCCGCGGCTAAGATTACCGAAGCGGTTGGTGTCGCAGCACAGTTCTCTTTTCAATGTGTCGCTAATTCCTCGTAAGAAGCGCACTATTTCATGTGTCAACAACACCCTCGCGTAGAATACTGTTGACAAGTCCCGATGCATATGCGCCTTATAATCCTCATAGACTGGTTTTGTACGCCTCTGCTCAGATCGGCAGAACACATATGTGCATTTTTTGGTCCATGGTGATGTTCTTCAACCCGGTTTGTGTCCTCCAACATTTCATCCTTACTCCTTTTCAGTTGTTCCACTGCATATATTAAATGGCGTACTTTGACACCTTCTTCTGACGTGGGATTTGAAAACAAATAATATCCAAGCTTGAAATCCAAATCGTACGCATTTCATGGTGTACGGACACGGTATTTTCAAAAGCGGCCCATTATAAATCCAAGAAGGGGCCGCACATACAATGCTTTATTCACCTTGCCTCGCAAACAAAGTGTACCCGAAAAAAGACTCATAGATCTCTCAAATTTCAACGTTTTGAAACCCGTTTGAGCAAGGTCTGGACATAATAAGTAAGGCTGCTCCAAATCATCATACCAACCAGTTCTCACATCGTCTGCAACCAAACTCTGCCGAAAATTGTAATCATTCTGGTTTTTCCCTACCTACTTTCTGTCAGAGCTTGCTCTGGTCTGTAATCTTCCACCCCTACTTGCTGTCTTGAACGATTCATCACCATCACTTTTTGAGCCCAGATCCAGGCTTGGCGAAATCTTTCTTCGATTCGTGGCCACAGAAAAAAAATATCCGTCATTTTGTTTCATCATCGCATACAGAGAAACGCCCAGACATGTTAATCTATATGCAATCCACAAATGATAGTCATTGCCCAAAGATAGAATTTGCTTTTGCTTGTAGTTGATTAAAAGAATTTTCCGATTGCGTACCTGCACTTTGCTACGTATGTGCCTGATTTTCAATACCCACAAATTATGAAGGCCTCCTCTTTCCAATTCATTTCATTCCAGGCATTGTTACAGTGACTTTTGTCTTGAATTCCTTGAAACCCTGAATAATGCGAGATTCATTCAAGGCCTTGCTGCGTGACATGATGACTTTCGTAAAGGAGAAATGAAGAATGAATCCCAGAGTGGTTCGACCTCGCAAGAGGAAGTGGGCTCACAGTAATAAGCCCATCCTAGAGAACGAAAACCCTACCTCATCCAGAAAAGAGAAAGGCGGACAGAGCCTCAAAGGAGACATCAAGGCCATGTCGACAAAACACTGCACCGACCTTTTCTTGAAAACGCTTCCTTTCCTGAGCTCGCATAACATAAATTTCAATGATCACGAGATCTCCGGAAAGAAGCTAGTCCACCTCTTCTGCAATGGGAGTGAGGCACAGGTAACAGAAAAATAACAATCAATAGACGTGGATTCGTTGGCTTTTGAACATCCTGTACGTCGATCTGCGCTGCTACTAACGACAATAATAAGGTAGATACATCGCACACGGTTTCGCGTAAAAACTTCGCACAATGAGAACGGAAAGGAAGCACACAAGGTCAAGAATGTTTTGAATAACTTCTTAAAACGTTTTACAAGATAGACATTGGTCAAAGTGAATGATTAAATGGATAGGGCCAGTTTCCCAATTGAATACCTCACTCAATGGTTCCTTGCAAACCTCTTAGACGTGTGCACATCGACTGAAGCGAGATGCAATGAATCAAAGCGAGAAAGGGTAAAGAATTGGGTAATGTTGACAACTGCGGCGACGCGGATCGAATCAGAGGTTTCTCAGAAGAGCCCTCCCTTCGATAAGACATCGTTGAACTTCTTCATGGCCACCTTATGAACAAGTTCGGATGCTCGCTCATCGGTCTTCCTGAGTTCTTCCTCGAAGGTGTTCATGCGGTGCAGTGGTTCTTTGATTTTGCTGTGAGACAGATTGGAGCCAGAAGAAGAGGGCTTGCTGCTCCTGGAGGACTTGTCTCGCTTCTTAGAGGGCGATGAGCCGGAGGAATGCTTGGGGTGATTCATGTCGAACGAAAGTGAAGGTGGGAGGAGATGGTAGTAGGAATTGATTTGGAAGTGATTTGTGATGTGATTGAGCGCTGATGCTGCGATGGTGGTGAAGAGCTGAAGGGAAGTACAGAGCAGTGGGGCAGTGCTTCAATTTATAGAGAGAGCACGATGCAAATCTGCAGACGCTCTGAAACGGTAACGAATGACGTGCGCGAAAAGGAGGGAAATGGAATCCAACAATTGTGATAACGAGCGCGCAAATGTGAAGCTCGATAAGCGTTCAAATATTGGTCAGGATGCAGCTTTTTCGTGTACACGACGCAAAGCACTCTTGGGAAGAGGACAGATTAGGGCAAGAAGGCGGGAAAAGGATGTATGGCGAGAGCGGGAGATATGCGAGGGAGGCGTACGCGGTAAGTGGGCACGGATTTTGGGCACGTGCTATAGGGTACCAGAAGTAGTGAGCATTGCGAATATTGTTGGCCCTCTCGCCCAGTCAGGGCGCCCGCAGCGACGCAGTATGCGTCGCGCAGATGTGGATGCGACAAACGGCGTGTTTGCTATGGTTTGGCACAGTTGCGGCTACAGCCAACATTGTGGCTGCGTCAGCCGGGATGGGGTTTGGGGGGGGGGGGCGGGGATGTGTGTGCGTAGCTTCTGGCGCAAACAAGATTGCTGCGGTTGTCTCGCCAAAAATAACCGAAATTTAGCGGGCGCGGCGCACGGGAGTTATTTATGGCGGCATGAAGGTGCTGTGTACGGCGCGGCGCTCGCGCCCTGCTGTGGACGGCGGTGTGGACAAAGGTCCGGCGGGCGCAAGGGGGCTCCGTTTGTGACGGCATATGCGCAGGGGTCAGTGGGCGCGCGGCGCGCCAGCGCGGTTACTGTGCGAAGGGGCGCGGACGCACGGTTACTCTGTTCGTTCGTTGCCGCGTGCCAAACGCTGCGCGTAGGTGCTGTTCGCATACGTGGTACCGTTTTGGAATGACGTCTTCGAATCGAGCGTGAGCTACTGCTGGGGACTCCTCTGCGCCGCTTGCATGCTGTGCGGTGGAGGCGCGGTGGGTGCGCGCGGGCAGAGGGGGCGTTGTGTTGTTTATACCGCACCTTCCTTTTTTGCGCCTTAGCCCGTGATGTTTGTTGCGGATGTGCTCGACATCAGCTTGCGCCTGGCTGGACATGACTTCGCTTAGCTTAGTCAAGCTCTTTGGCCAAGTCAACTTCTCTTGGCGCGGACGCGCGTTCGAAACTTAAAAAGAGTAGGTGGATAAAATTAGTGCGCGATTGCACTGAGGTGCCCCCTGTGATGTGGCGGCTCCTTTTCTTTTTTTCTTTTTTCGCTGACGTTGCGCGCTTTTTGGGCGCGCAGTTTTTATGCGTGGAGCGGCTAACGTTGTTGGTCGCCAACTGGCGTTTTAAAGCTACTACTGTGCAGCACAGGCGCGTTGCGAAGCCATACACATAAAAAGGGAATGAGGTGGTTTAGTGGTGTGCGAGTGAGGGCGTTAATCTAAAAATGAACAGATCACAAAAAAGGAAACAACATGTTACAGCAGAAGCCGGTGGAGTTAAAATATCCGCGTTCCGAACCAACAATACGGCGTGAGTCTTCATAAACAACACAAAAAACAAAACAAACAAAAAAAAAACCACATGCTGCGCAGAAATGGCTCAGTGATAATGCTTGCTGCTCTTGCTGGAGCCCATAAAGTCGTCGAAGAAGCTGTCGTAGTGTCGAGAGGAGCTGGACGGCTTCTTTCTCTTCTCATCCTTGCTCTTGACCTTCTTCTCCAGCGCATCGATTCTGGTGAGAGTGTTCTGCATGTCGTCGCCAAATTCCTTCATGCGGTCCTTGATGGTGTCGGGATTGGCGTCCACATGCGAGTATCCGCCATACGCACCACTGCTTCCGGCGCCCGAACTGCTTGAGCTGCCGCCGCCATACGAGTACTTGGAGTGCTTCTGGTGCTTCTTCATGGTTGCAAAAATAAGAAAAAACAAAAAAAATATATATGCGAATCAAAGGACGGAAGTGGACAGAGACGGACAGAGACGATGCGGAGTGGTCGACGCTGACACTGGTGATGAAGGCGACGGTGATGGGCTCAGAGCGGAATGAAGAGCAGCTTATATAGAGCGCGACACAGCAGCAAAACTTGGATGCGATGGGGCATGGAAGGTCATTGAAAACGGTAACAAGTTACGGCCAGCAACGCCATGGATGTTTCGGGCGTTTATTTCGATCAGATCTGATGTCGAGAAATGCCACGACGGGATTGCAAAGCACTTTCCATAACACGGTTGCGCGTGAATTAGTATGATGAATGTGGCGTTGCTACCTTGTTCGGTGATCGATTAGCAGCGGCGTGTATGGGCGAGTGTATGCAGCGCGGCTGCGCTTGTATTTTCGAGCCTCCTTTATTGGTTGCGCGCTCTCCGCCGCCCTTTTTTTGGGGCGTGTTTACAGAAAGCTGATGCTGATTTGCGGCCCACCGCGTTGTTCTTGCGCACGCCTCGAAACTATGGTTTCTCTGTGCACCGCTTGCGCTGCGCTGCGTTGCGCTGCGCGCAGAAGGCGCCGCGTGCTCCTGCGCGCGGAGGGGCAGCGTTCGACGCACAGCGCTTCGACAACAGCGCCGCTGAACGTCTTGGCGGCGCTGTTTACAGAGGAGGGGGGGGG
>JASCIV010000374.1:0-22383 GCA_030374735.1 Gracilaria caudata
CCCCCCTCCTCCCCCCTTTACGCCCTCTTTTTCGTCGCCGGTACCTTCGCTTTCATTCTCACTCTCTTCGTCGCTACTCTCCGCGCCATCCCGCCCGCACCGCGTGCCGTCGCTCGTTCTTCCTTTTTTTTGGCTCGCGTGCTTCGTGGGCAGCTCAAAAACTTATTATGGACGTTGATAAGACCGCGCTCTCGCAGACCGATACGGCTCTTACCGACTTGGATTCCTCTCCCGCTGTCAACCATTCCATGTGCGACATTCGCTTCCTCATGGTCAATGGCACTTCGTTTCGACTTAGCGTTCCGGCTTCGTCCACCATTCTCAACGTCAAGAACGCCGTCATTCAGCAACGACCAAAAGGTAAGCTTGTCTCGTCGTAACTTGCGCGTTCCAATTTGGCCGTCGTGTGTTTGCGCGCTCTCGTTGGCGTGTCGTGTCTACCGCTTGCTTGCGCGTTTGCGCGTTTGCGCGTTTGCGCGTTTGCGCGTTTGCGCGTTTGCGCGTTTGCGCTTGTGCGAGTCCGTGCGTCCGTGCGTCCGTGCGTTTTTCGTTGTGGTATTAACCCCCAATTCGCTTTCTTTCCGCGCTTGGTGCGTGCTTTTCGGCGTGCTGCTTCTCGTGCTGTGTCAGAACTTGCTGACTTTTTAAAGGACACCAGTCCGGGTGTCAACTCACCCACCAAGATAGATGACATTCGAGTGCTTCATCTAGGAAAGTTTCTGGATGATATCAAGACACTCAAAGGTACGTTTCTTCACTCTCACCTCTTTCCTTCCCCCCGGCTCGCTTCCTACATAATACTCACCATCACCAAACCCCCCCCCCAAAAAAAAACAAAAAAAAACTCGTCAACTGCTCCATAACAGAATGCAACTTCAGTACTACAAACCATGAGTTTACCACAGTTCACCTTTCGGTGCGAGTACCTACAAGCCCTTCAGACGAAGTCAAGGACAAATTCAACAAGAAGGGCTCTGCATGTTGCCAAATTATGTAAGCCGTCACGACCTCATGCCACCACATCTTCGATTATCTATCACACCCATGGAGGAATCCCTTCGAACCGAATCAACGCCGCCGTCGTGCCCATCCCCACACCCTCCAAAGTCAGCCGTCTTCGCGCTTTCGAATGCTACTCTGCATATATTTCCTACGATAATCATGCAACGAGAGCAGTGTACGACGTCGACAGCATCGTGGTAGATGCGTTTGAATCGAAGTGCTTGTTTGTTTCACCTCGTTCTAAAACAGTCTCTAACGCCGATGTCATGCTTTCTAGCGCGTCACCCGCGGGCTGTTCGCAGCTCCACAAAATGCCTACACTTTTTCCGGAGGTTTTGCAACATATGGAAGAGCACCACAGCTGTCTTATTTCATCAAGGCGTCCGGCATTTGTTCGCCTCGATTGTGGTCCCTTTTGCGTGCTAGTGACGCGGTGGTGTATGTGTGACGTCTTTTGTTCTTCTTTTATTTCAGGAATCAGTAGTAGACAAAGTGAGAATGTGCATGGAAACCTGTAACATCTAGTTTGTGTTTTGTTTAACTTGTTTTTTTTTTCCAAGCTCTTGTTCAAGGATGGGTGCTTCAAGTCTTTCTTTTTTTTTTTTTTTTGTGACATTCATTGAACGTCGTAAAGTGCCAATCCTCGTTCCATCGGGATCATTTATCTGGCGCTGTCTCGATCTCTTACGACATCGTATTGGCGCTCGCCCAACGCGAGTGCCTGTGTCGTCTCCGTGATGTCCAGCAGCTGGCGGCCACCCGGCAGCCGACATCTAGCTAGCAGCTGCACAGCGCCGGGCCCTGAAAATAACCAAATTCAGGTTCGAGAGCGCGGTCCTGTGATCTGTCACAGGTCTCGTGCCGCCCTTCGCCATACTCATCCCCTTTGCGTGGATGGATCCATCTCGTTGGGCTCTATATCAGCAACAAATCACGCAGATCCTGTTGTGAGTGATATCTCTGACTCCTCTCGTGTTTTAAATGGGACCGGGCAGTGGACAGAAGCGTGTTGTAAACCCGCTGGAACAATGTGCTGCGGAAAAAGCTCGGTATGACTCTTGCTTCAAACAGTGGTACAAGACAAAGTTTCTCAAGGTATGTTTGTTCCAAAAATAAGTCGTCATACTTCACTGTTCCTACCAAAACGATGTCTGACTACGGAGAAGGGCAACTTGGAACCATCCTCGGAGTGCGAGGAGAAATTTGAGGAACTTCAGGTATGCATTAATGTGGCGTTGGAGCAGGCAAGACAACCTGGAAACAAGTAGTTTGTCTGCGCTAGAAAGCTACGACGCGGTGAGAATCATGAGACAGCACAACGGTTACATAAGTAGCGCGGGACAATAAAGGCATTTCTGTGCGTTTCACTTCATGGTTGAATGAAAATAGACCATTGGTGGTGAGATTTCAATGTTTCGACAACAAACTTTGATACACCCTTGTCATTTTTTCGCTGGATTTCGGAAGGTGGTTATTATGGTGACAGCACCGTGATTGCTGTTCACAAGACATATTCCGGATATCAAGACTCTACTGATATGTTCTCACGACGATCGTAAGATATAGGCAGCTTTTCGATTTGGGTTTTGCATGAGAAGGCGAACAACGCCTCTTCCATTTTGGGCCACGGTTTCCAACCGGGGCTGCGCTATTGAGTGCACATGATGTTTTTCGCCAACGTCATTGGTTTCACGTGTCGACATCAGAGAGCTTTCATGGAGAAAACGTCGCAGATACATGGCAGCCACAGACGCAAATTTCTGGACCTCTTGTGGAGTCTGTATCCACCGTGATGGTGGGAATTGCTTCCCTTCGTGACAATGTCATGTTTTTAAAACTTTTTAACCCTTACCTGCCGTGGCATGGTTACGTGGGACGAGAATGCAGGGGAACATCCCAGATCTAATCTCTTTGAGGAGATTCGGCGAGTTCTCCATGTAACTTACGCTTGTTGGTTCACAGTCTATTTCTGCTTCTGCCGGACTCACGGTGATGATGAGTGATGATCGAACGATATTTTTAAGAAATGGGATCAGATCGTGATCCGAAACTCGACGGAAAACGCATAATTTATGCACCCCGCGAGAAAAGGAAGTCAAGTGAAAATGTGATGCTTTCCAACCCACACCCAGAGCGTCACACCATCATCATCATGATTCATGAGTGATCACTTCGAGCTCAATGTGCGCATTGTGCAGGCAGTGACAGCCCTGGCAACCGCGCATTGGAACTGGCAGCTCAGCTGATGATCAGATCGTCCTCTAGGAGACACAACTTTGCGAAAACACTTCACTCAGAGAGAACTCGTCGCGTACAGACGCTTCTGGCGTTCCGTACAGCAACTTCCTCCGCACCGTAGTAACTTTACCCTTGTAATGTGCTTTTGATTTCTTCAGGTGAAGGCTGCAAACGTTTATCGTCGTTTTAAGTATCGATATATCCGCTGTTAGGCTGTCCAAAGCCCTTTATACCACCATGATCTGCTTTATTTCTTCAACTGCAGTCTTTGCTCCAAACCTATTTCTTAGTTCACGCACATTCACTGTCACGCCCACTATCGCAGTTCCTTGCCAGCGTCGAGCTGTATCGCGAATGGCTGCTGCCACACCACGACTGCCTAACGTATTTAAACCGAGACTAGTTGAGAAGGTGTACGTCAAACGTGATGCATCGGGCATCCCAGTGTTGCATATGGAGCAAGTATCAAAAAGATTGATACCTTTATGGGTTCTTGCCCTACTTGCAGCAGCCGTAGCATGGCTACTTCGCCGATTAATGATAATCAAGTACTTGTCGAGAAAATACATTAGGAACGACCTCAAAAGGGATATAGCCGACTTTTATGACATCAGATCTGCGGCATGGGAAACCGTTTGGGGCGAACATCTACATCACGGTCTGTACGACGTGGTGAACCGCAAGAGAATGAAAGGGCAACTTGCGCAAGTACGAACAATGTCGGAACTGCTAAAATTCAGCAATGCGATGGACTTGCAACTCCCTCCAAACTCTAAGATACTCGATCTCGGATGCGGCATAGGAGGAGCTTCGCGTTTTCTAGCGCGCCATTTTGGAGAAGGGTGTCACGTCACCGGCATTACGCTCAGTTCCTACCAAGCAAACCGCGCGAATGAGTTGAATAAGGAAAAAGGGCTCGAAACAAGAGTGAACAATGAAGTGAGAGATGCTCTAAACAGCGGGTTCTCTGACGAAAACTTTCAGATAATATGGAGCCTAGAAAGCGGAGAGCATATAGAAAACAAGCAACTTCTAATGAAGGAATGTGCTCGGATGCTCAAGCCTGGCGGTCGTGTATTGATGCTGGCCTGGTGTGTGAGAGAGTGCACACCATCTTTCACACTCTCAGAGAGATATTCAATTCGTCGAATTATGGAAGAATATTGTTTACCAGGATTGTCCCCGCCGAGCGAATACGAAACAGAGATGGTTCGTGCCGGCTTTCGGGATGTCAAGATTGAAGATTGGACACAGAGAGCAGCACCGTTCTGGGGAGAAGTAGTTTGGAGCGCTTTTTTCAAACCAGTCGGGTGGAAAATGTTATTCAAGTACAAGTGGCCGTTAGTACGATCTGCTTTGGCAATTCGACATGTGATGTCAGGTATTCGACAAGGAGTTTTCCGCCTGGTAGCCTTTTCTGCCACAAAAGCAAGTGTGGAAGATATTGAGAAGGAGAAAGCAGTAGTCGGGACTTTGAGATGTCGAAATGACAACGATTTACCGTAGCCCTTCCTGGCTGCAACAAAATAAAAGGCTACAATCTAAACCTCTCAAACTCTTTTATCCCTCTAGGCCGCTTCTTCTATATCTGCAGCCATCTTACGGGCATTTGAAATAACTTCGTCAATGTCACCAACCATGTAGAAAGCGTTTTCAGGCAGATCGTCAAAGCTTCCAGCAACAAGATCCTTGAATCCAGCCAATGTCTTTTCAGTTTCGACAAAGCGGCCGTCAATACCAGTGAACACTTCAGCAACATGGAATGGTTGAGAAAGGAAACGCTGCACCTTTCGGGCACGTGCGACAGTGAGCTTATCGTCTTCACTCAATTCGTCCATACCAAGGATGGCAATAATATCGGTGAGCTGCTTGTAGGACTGCAGGATCTCCTGAACGGAACGAGCAACACTGTAGTGCTCATCTCCAAGAATGAGAGGCGAAAGCATTCGAGATGTGGAGTCTAGAGGATCGACAGCTGGGTAAATTCCAAGTTCGGCGATCTGGCGAGAAAGCACAGTGGTGGCATCTAGATGCGCAAAAGTGGTGGCCGGGGCAGGATCTGTGAGATCATCAGCTGGCACATAGATAGCTTGTACAGATGTGATAGATCCCAGACGAGTAGTAGTAATACGTTCTTGCAGGCCACCAAGATCGGTAGCAAGAGTCGGTTGATAACCGACAGCAGACGGGATACGGCCAAGAAGCGCAGACACCTCTGCGTTGGCCTGCGTGAAGCGGAAGATGTTGTCGACGAAAAGAAGCACATCCTGTCCCTCCTCGTCACGGAAGTATTCGGCAATTGCGAGACCAGTGAGACCGACGCGGGCACGAGCACCTGGTGGCTCGTTCATCTGACCGTACACAAGGGCGGCCTTAGATTCATCGCTGTCGAGCTTAATGACGCCCGATACAATCATTTCGTGGTACAGATCATTACCCTCACGAGTACGCTCACCGACACCAGTGAAGACGGAATAACCACCGTGTGCCTTGGCAATATTGTTGATAAGTTCCATAATAAATACAGTCTTTCCTACTCCAGCACCACCGAAGAGGCCGATCTTACCACCACGAGCGTACGGCGCAAGCAGATCGACGACCTTGATACCGGTCTGAAGAATAGAAGCGGTGGTATCCTGGTCGGTAAACTCCGGAGCCTCACGATGGATGGGGTAGAACTTATCTGTTTTGACAGGGCCGCGCTCGTCGATGGGTTCGCCGATGACGTTGATGATACGGCCAAGGGTCTCGCGACCGACGGGAACCATAATTGGATTGCCAGTATCTACAACGGACTGGCCACGGACGAGACCTTCAGTGGCATCCATAGCAATGGTACGCACGGTATTTTCGCCCAAATGCTGCGCTACTTCCAAGACGAGACGGATGTCATGGTCCTTCACCTCCAGCGCATTAAGAATTGGCGGCAAAGCACCCGATTCTAAAACATGAAACATGGATCGTAACGAAAACGATGGCAAGATCGCGCTCAAAAGGCGGTCAGTAAAGGCGTACAATGCTCATCGGAAAACAACAAAAGCTCGAAACGAACCGAAATGGACATCGACAACCGCACCGATAACCTGAGAGACCTTTCCGGTAGGCAGCGCGGCCGGAGACGCATCGGTCTCAGCGGCGGCCGGCGCAGCCGGGGAGGCCTTGAGGGCGGCTGGGGCGGTGGGCGCCAACGCAGCATGTGCGAGGTGGCGCGTGGCGGTGGCGGCGGCCGGAGCGGCGGAGCGCGGAAGAAGGCGCACGGCGCGGGAGGCGACGCGACCGGCGGAGGTGGCGAGTCTCAACATGGCAGCAGAGATGATAGCAGACGGTGGGAAGCGATGAGAACGAGGCGGCGTTGGGACGATTCGCTTGGTGAAGATGCGCGATCGGAAAGGCATCGCCATCGCATGTTCAATGCGTCCGATCTGCGCCAGACAAACGCGCCAGTGCTTACACCAACAGCGTGCTCGCCTTTACAGCACGCGTTTGTTTCGTTTTAGCGTCATTACGTGGACAGCGCATCCCGGTGTATGACCTTAAACTGCATCGCTGTTCAGCAGACTTCATGCTCGGTCCTCTCCTGTCTCTTCATCCAACACAGACCCAGTCGCCCCATTCGCGTTTCATTCGAAGCTGGTGCCAACCGCGAAGTAGAACGAGTTATGTGAGCGACCGCTACCGTCGATAACAATGCAGAATCGCAATGGCCCCACCTCCCGCTCTTCCCTTACGGCACGCAAGCTCCTCTGCCGAATCATCAGCCCCGAAGGTTCGCTCGGTCGCGGACGTGCAGAAGTGGCTTTATGATCTGGGCTTCTCCCAGTACACACACGTCTTCCTCACCAACCAGGTTGATGGAGTCATTCTCAAGACCCTCACGTCAGAAGAACTCCGCGACGATTTGGGCGTGACAAATCTCCGTCATCGGCGCGAGATTCGCGACGCCATCTGCCAACTGGTCAAAGAAGAGGCCCCTCCGGCCGCCCAGCATCTCCCCGAGCACGGCCGCATCCTAGACCATCTCTCCAACGTTCGAACTTATCATAGTTGGCTACGCGTCGGAATTCAGTTCCTCGGTTTCGCTGTTGTCACCCTAAGACTCTCGCCCACCTTCCGCAACACTCAACTCATTACTGCATCCTCAATTTACTTCGCTGTCATAGGCATTGCAGCGTTAGTGTATGGTGTGTATCGCTACAAAACAGTGATTGATATGATTGAAACCTCTGGCCCTTCCACAAAGAACTATAGCCCAGACCGCGTAGGCGTTATGTCGTTGCTCGTGCTCGCGTTCGCAGCCTTTGTCCTCGCCCTAACAATACTTGCCATACCAAAGTAATGCCCCAACCTACGTCTGCGCTCTCCCGCGCTTCTTCAAAGCCTTTTTCGCGTTCTTCACCAGACAATCTCTCATCAAACCTGAAATTTGACTTCCTGCCACACAACCAACTTTGATGGCCTCTCGGAACTGGTCTATATCCAATTCTCCCTGTTGCATCAAGTCGGTCACTTTTGCTCGATTACTTGTATACGCAACGCGCACTATTCCAGATGCGTTCGCCTCCTCTTTTGCAGTAGGATCCAAAATTAACTGCCCGTCCATCACGCCCACCGTGCTTCCGGCCACAAGGTCCGTCATTTCCACTCCCGCATCTGCCAAAGCCAGCGAAGCTGCTGTGATTACCGCGGCAAACCCTCCTCCAGCGTCTTCCAAAACAAATGCACAAACGTCAATTCTAGACTTGGGATAGTTTTCCAGCTTGATCACGGCTGCCAATGTGCGTTGCAACGAACTACTAAATTCTCGTTCCTCCTCGGACGCTATTTCTCCCTGTCGATTGGTTGCCGCTTGTCTTCCTGAGAACTGCGCCCAGCGAACGTCACAGTGGATCGTTCCGTGAATCGTGTAGTTCGACGAAGATGGTCGTGGGCCGTGAACTGCGCAGAAGACCTTGGTACCGCCGCCTTCGAAATACCCTGATCCACTCGCCTTCGAGAGAAGTGAAACTCTCAGGTATATTGGACGCAATTCATCCCATTGCCTGCTGTCTTTTCGAACCCCCGATGCCTGATGATGCTCCTTGTCTTCCTCGATTCGAACAAGAGGTCCGTAAGATAGTGCAGTCATAATGTACAGAGGGAAACAGCACTGCTCAACGATTGTCGCGAGGACGGGACTCCCGGGCAGCGAGACGTGTTTGTACAGAGGTAGCACCAACTTCGTATGCTCGCAAAAGCAAAGCTTTTTTTTTACAATTATCTACCTTCATGGGATAGAGCTTCTTCGTTCGATCACCACATGATGTGGCAAAGAGAAAACGGGTATATCGAGATACTATCCGACCTGTGCTGATGACATCAGTACAAGCGCATCTGATGAGGGAAAGGCTCCTCATGGTGAGCTCTGTCGTTCTCGTTCAAAGGGAAATAGAATGGTCATGAAATCCCTCTACGTATACTATCGGGGACGTCCTCGACTTCTTCACATCTCTACTAGATATGCAGATCTATATGCCGAGACAAATTTTTAGCACGCAGCGCATCATAATGCACGCAAGATACAAAACGTAAAAGATTGAACGTTAAGCGGAACACATTTACAAATCATTGTAGCACAGCGCAGCGAAAAGCAGTCAGTCCTACTCCTCCCTCCATGAATGTAGGCAGTCATGTGAGACGAGGATGTGGAAATCACCTACAGCCGCAAGGAGAGCGGCCGAGAGGCGTATCAACATGGTCTTCGAGGCTTTCAAAAACTGCAAATCCTTATGCTGAACCTCAATAGTCGGCTGTAGTTTTCACACAATCACAGAGCGACTTGTCCACTCCTCGCACAAGATAACCACAAAAGGCTTTACGATGAACTGTACTTGGTGACAGCCTTTGTTCCTTCCGAAACGGCGTGTTTTGCCAATTCACCAGGCAGCAAAAGACGGACGGCAGTCTGAATTTCACGGGAAGTAAGAGTCTTGGTGTTGTTGTACGAAGCAAGCTTGGCGGCTTCTGTAGCGATCCGTTCGAACAGATCAGCGACGAAAGAGTTCATGATACTCATCGCCTTCGATGAGATACCGGTGTCCGGATGAACTTGCTTCAACACCTTATAGATGTAGATAGAATACGACTCGCTCCTCTTCTTCTTGCGGGCTGTCTTCTCGACACCTCCACCCGAAATTCCCTTCTTGGCGACCTTCTTCTCGGCGACGGGCACGCTCTTTCCACCTCCCTTCGGCATGGTTGACGGTTGAGAAAGACGAAACGAAACAACGGGATAACTGAAACTTTGGGTGACTCGGGTTGGAGGCAAAACTTGACGTGTAGGAGCGCTTGTTTGGAGGTTCGATGGCTGCAGGTGTGCTCCGCGCGAGGCGGAAAAGGTCTTAAATGCGTTTCGCAAGACGAAAGCGTAGTAAGAGGTTTTTCAGGGGGTGACCTGGAACGGGTCAGGCGCCAATATTTTGTATTCGGAAGACACCGGATTGGCCAATCCGTTGTCTCCTGCTGCAAGGGGGTACCGCCGAATCAACCAATCATATTCGTGCATTCGCCAAGCGCCCAAAATTTTAGCGTAATCTGCATGTTTTGCGCGCGCTTTAGAATTTTGCATGGTGTGTTTGTGTTTCGAAACGACGGGAGCGTGCTGCGTCTGGAGACCTTCCGTTCGCCCATTTAACTCCGCAACCCTTTGCGTTCCGGGGACTGAAGTGGTCGTCAGCCGTTTGCCATCAGCCTCCACACTAGACTTCGCCGTCGATCGCTACTCAACTCCGCTCAGAACGTTGACACGAACCTCTTTTCACACACTTTCGTCCATACTCAACCATGTCGAGCAAGACTAAGAAGACTTCGCAGTCCAGGTCGTCAAAGGCCGGTTTGCAGTTCCCCGTGGGTCGTATCCATCGTTTCCTCCGAAAAGGAGGGTACGCCGACCGTGTGGGAGCTGGAGCACCAGTTTACATGGCAGCAGTGATGGAATACCTCACGGCGGAAGTTTTGGAGTTGGCTGGAAATGCGGCACGTGATAACAAGAAGACCAGGATCATTCCGCGTCACATCCAGCTGGCCGTTCGTAATGATGAGGAATTGAACAAGCTTCTCAGTGGAGTGACCATTGCGTCTGGTGGTGTGCTGCCCAATATTCACCAGGTGCTCATGCCGAGGAAGAAGACTAAGGGTGATGCTTCGCAAGAGGTTTAGACATGTGGCGTGCTTGTTGTGGTGCCTACTTGTATGGTGGAGGTCCTTAGCATCTGGATTCTGAATGATTGTGTACAGTAACTCTTGTTGGAACTAAAGAAAAGAGTCATGTTGTTTTCGCTGTTTGTGCTCTAGATTATGCATGAGTGTGGACGTCTGCTCACGTAGCGTCTGCATGGAAGGCGTGTGTGTTCGAAGAGCGTTAAGCAGAAGGGTTTAATGTCACGAACAAGTAAAGTTGTGCTGTTAGTATTGCCAGGCGCGAGCCGTTGACACGTTCCGTAGCTATCTATAATATTATTAAGAGCTGCGAGCTCACAGAAATGTGCAATGCTAACAGGGCTGCACTGAGCTGGACATGTGTATTCGCAATTTCAGTGTTCATGCGCTTGGGTGAGAACGGCGCCATGTTGGGCAAGAGGTTGTGTCTAGCTGGCAAGACAGTGGCGAGCAATTGGAGAGGGTGGCGTGGTGCAATGAATTGCATCGGGGCGCCCGGAGGCGACAAGGACTTGTCATGGCCGAGAATGACATGGTTGTAATTGAGCGCATTGGGGGTGTATAGGTACCTTTGGTTGCTGATGTGTTCATTGAGAACGAAGGTAGAAGATGCTGCTAGATACCCTTGTACAAATGAAGGCAGACAGGGTTGATTACGAACGAACAATTACCGTCGTGGATATTGTGTGTCCGGGCGCGTGAAAGTGCTCCGAGTGGGAGCGGAGAGGAAGTTCAACTTCCGAAGTTGAGCTGTGCGGTGGTGCATCTGTAAACATGTGCATTACAGCTTGAGTGTTCATGACATGTGAGCAATGATGTCGTGCTTGACCACGCTCTGTGTCAACGCTTTCGACGACGACGCCGCCGCCGCCGTCGCCGTCGAAACTTTCGCATGTCGTCTACCCGCTAAGAAGATTTTTAAGTTGGCGGTAAAGGCAGAAGCGAGAATGGACGCGGCCCAAACAGTGAGCTGCACGTCGTGCAATGTTGCAGTCTGCGGCGCAGAAAGCGTGCGCGTACACTACCGAAGCGACTTGCATCTGGTGAACGTAAAGCGGCGCGTGAGCGGTCTCTCACCGCTGTCCGCCAGCGAGTTTTCGCGACGAGTTCAGGTTCTACAAGCATCGAAAAGCGAGCTTGAGAAGGGAAAACGCGGAGTGAGCTGCGACGTGTGTCAGAAGCGTTTTGCTTCGGAAAAGGCTTTTCGAAATCATGAACTGTCCAGACGGCATCGCGACAAGATGAATGGCGCGCAACTGCAGGACACGGATTGGATGTCGTCTGTGAACAGCGTGGACGTAGACGGCGAACGCGACGATGCGCATGATGAGGACGTGGTTGACGTGCTTCATGACGATGACGACGAAGCAGTGGAAGAAGCGTTGAAACAACGACTGCAGGAGTGGCGTGAACATGACGGATTCGGCGGCGTGTTTGACGATAAGTGGTTTGCGGACGCGCATGAGGCGTTGCTACATTTGCAACGAGGCGGGCTGTTTGTGCCGTTTCGAGAACGACTGCGCGATGAAGAGGGATTGGTACACTATCTGTCGCAAAAGGTGGGCGTGGGGTTCGCGTGCGTGCTGTGTGAGCGCTGTTTTGGCAGCGCAGACGCAGCCAGAAAACACATGCGCGACGTGGGACATCGCGGTATGACGGGCGACGAAGACGACTGGATGGAAGAGTATGGCGAGTTTTACGACTGGAGCGCGAATGCAACAGATGGCGCGGATGGCTGGGAAGAGGTGGATGCGGAGGAAGCGGAGCAGCTTGAGCAGCTGCAGGAGACTGAGGTGGAGACGGCGGAAGACGCGGAGCTGGCGTTGCCGGTGGGAAGACTGGCGGACGGTGAGGGGGATGGCGCGGATGAAGTGGCGCTGGTGGTGCGCGATCGCGTGCTGGGACATCGGTCGTTGCGGCAGTTCTACAAACAACGCGTGCGGGGCGGGGATGAGCGGGCGGCGGTGGTGGCGGCGCGTGGGGAGCGACAGTTGCTGCAGCTGTCGCGTCGAGATGAGCGCGGTCAGCTGCCGTTGCGTGTGAGTCAGGCGGCGGAACGCAGGGCTCAGCGCATGCAGCTGGCGGTGGGGCGACGCAACTACTACACGAGGAAGGCGCGCTTCAGACAGCGCATGGCAGTGCTCAACTCGGGCTACCGCGCGTAAAGTGGCGCTTCTGGTTGTATAGAAAAAAAGAAGAAAAAAAGAGGACGCGAGCGTGTGCTGTGCAGTGATGTGCAGCGTGCGACGGAACGATTTCGGTTGCACAGCAATGCGACAGCCAGCAGCGACGCGTACAAAGGGCCGCGCCTGCGCTTGCGTCGCGCGCTTCGTGCTGCGCCGGCGCAAGTGGAGTCGACAACACCATGTCCAACCCCGGACTGTTGCCCGACGGCACGCTCAGCCCGGATTATCAACGAAGAGTTGCCACCAACCAGAACCGCTCGCTTCCGCCCGCGTTGCCGTTCTACTCGCACGGCGCGCCGTCGCACCTCGCGTACCCCGCGCCGCCGCCGTCGCAGTACATCGCGTCTCAACCGCCTTACTGCGCCGCGCCGCACGCGCCACCATTCGCACCTGGTATGGCGCCGCCGCCGCAACAACCGCCGAGGCATGCTCCTTATGCAGGCGTGTCGCCGTATCAGTACGCGCCGCAGGCTGCGCCTCCGCCACCGCCGCCGCAACAAACCCATCAGTCGTACCGTCCCGTGCAACCGAGCGCGCCGCAGCCGCCGCCGGCTTATGCGGACTCGCGTTCGTATCGCCCGCCGCAACGCGCTTCGTCTTCGGGTGGTTATGCTGCGCCGCGCTACTATGCAAACCCGCATGCGCCCTCGCTCAGTACGTTCCGTCCATCGGGACGTAAGCGCGCTTTGTTGGTGGGAATTAACTATGTTGGCACGAAGGATGAGCTACGAGGTTGTGTCCGTGACGTCACTTTTGTGCATCATTTGCTTAAGACGAAGTTCCGCTTCCATGATAGGGACTTTGTGGTGCTCACGGATGTGGACTCCAAGATTAGGAACGTGCGCAAGGGACGACCGGATCGACGTACCATTCTGGAGTCGTTAAAGTGGCTGGTCAGTAGCGCCGGACCGGGCGATTCGTTGTGGTTCTCGTTTTCGGGCCATGGCTCGCAGGTTGTGGATACCAGCGGAGATGAGAGTGATGGCTACGATGAGACGCTTTTGCCGGTGGACTACAAGGTGGCTGGACCCATTGTGGATGATCAGTTGTACAGGATTGTGCGCAGAGTGGGCAATGGTGCGCGTCTCACCGTGTTGTTGGATGCATGTCACTCTGGTACAGGTCTCGATTTGCCGTATCAACACGACGTGTTCGGCACCGGAACCGGACAGAAGCTCAGTTCGGGCGGCAGACCAATGAGTCTCACGTCTGGAATCGCTAACCTCACGGGACACCTTTTGAACGGAAACGCGTCTGGCGCGCTGCAGGCCGGTCTCAGTCTGATGAAGGGAAAGAAGAAGACCAAACCGCAACAGGGACCAGACCCTAATGCTGGCGAGGTCTTGCTGTTTGCCGGATGTAAGGATAACCAAACCGCTGCCGATACTTCCAAGTTTGCAAAGGGACTTACTACTGGCGCTATGACCTACGCTCTGATTGAGGCCATTGAGCATTCTACTGTTGGTGATTGGCGAAATTATAATTATCGACAGTTATTGCAGACTATGAGACAGAAACTTCGTGAGAACAGAATGGTGCAGACGCCGCAGTTCTCTACTTCTCATCCATTTGACGTCTCTTCCCCGTTTGTCTTGTAGCGTTGTTTTGCTTTACTTTGCTCGGTTGTGGTGCTTTTCTTTGCTCACTGCGTGCTCTTTAGTTGTGTTTTAGGATGTGGTCAGGGAGCATCACTTGGTTGATACCAAACACTTCACTTCGTGCTTGTTCTCGGTCAGCAACACGAATGTTGGCTTGGACACGCTCACGCTGCATGTGCTGCAGCGCACATTTCGCTGTGTGTGATCTTTTGCGTGCTCGGAAGAACTATTTGCTGGAGGGCTCTTTCAGACGACGCTGTGGCTCCCTGTCCGCAGTGAGGGGGAACGCCTTACGTCTTATTTCAGTTTTTCCTCGTGTCTTGTGAGCTGTGGAACGGATTTAATTCGTTCTCATTTTGTACAGAACTAATAAACTGGTAGATTGCAACCTCTATTTTTTTTTAACGTGACCTATCGGGAACGTTGTGTGACCAGCACGTCGGGTCAGCTTTGAGATGGAGCCCAATTACGGACAGCAACTCTGGGACGGCGACGCTGACAGTTTTGTTCTTCACTCGGCGCGGCGATCTCGGTGTCGTCAGCGACACCGAGATCTGCAGACTTGCACGTGCACGTGAGTTGAAGAGAGTGCCAGCTCATCCTGACCGAAACTGAGTCCTCTCCTTCACATGCAACTTGATGTCACCATACTGTACGGTCGTACCTACAGAATTGTGCCCTCGTGCTCGGCATCGAGAACACTGTGTGTGCGCCAAGAACCCTACCTGTAAACCGGTTGTATTTGTTATAACAGCTGCAAGAATGAGTGTGTGACACGTAAAGAGCGCGAAGACAAGCGAGGAGTGGACACCATCGTGTCGTTGAAAACCTTGATACTGAGCATCTCCTGAGTGATTGGTAAAACAGAGGGTGATCAGTGGAACTGCACTGAGGTTCTTGCTTGCGCAGGAGGAGCCGGCGTGCGAAGTGAATTTTGTCGCGCTCAACAGTTGCTTCGATATGTATGATGATTTGCTAAAATCCCCAGTGCGCGCTTTCTTCTTTATCGCGGACGTGGCGTTCCGATTCCGAAAGGCAAACGGCAGGTCGTTCTCTCTCTCCTCGACAGGCTAACAACCTTTTCTGCACACCGTCTCAAAGCCTTTTCTCTCTCTCTCGTTGCGGCCGTAGCGTGTGTCGCCTTGATGAGCTGTTGCAAAGCCCGTCGAAGCGCTGCGTGATTAGAGGTTGTGTTCTGTTTTTGTGTGACATTCGCAAGTAGCCAATGTCACCTTCGGCCTTATCTGCCGCGCGACCCGTCAACAAAACTTTCCCTCTCTTCGGTGGCATTAGTAAGCTCGTACCCTTCATTCGGTGTCTGAGGATTTGCTTTCACTTGCAGTACGTGCAATCGCACTTGTTTCTGCGCCATCTTATTTTCGGAATGCAAAGCGAGCAATCTGAGGATGCTAGCAGTCTATCCATGTGGCCCTAGCTAGCGGTGTCCCAATTCTAGCCTATTCGACTCCGTAATATGTACATGCGTGATCTGGCTGGTACATCACACCTTCACTTCAACGCCAAAACCATCTTGGATTAGACCTTCTCACTCGAAACGCGTGCAAACCCGCTTCTCATTCCATTGTCGTGCCCTTGTGGTATGACCCTTTTGGCAGATACTCTTATCCTCAGATACGACAGTCAGAAGCCGTCGGCAAATTTCGTCCAATGTTGACATCAATCGTTTCCTCTCAAAAGAGGGCGCTCCTGCGTGTCCATTAGTGACAACATGTGTGGGATTCTCCACCTGCTGTTGACCGCCCTTCTCGATAATTGCTTACAAACGCTTTGGAGCATAATGAGACACAGGGTGGAGGTCTGAGTGAGGGCATGTGACAGGAGTGCCCCTTTCTATCCTCGGCCCTTCAGGGAAGCAACTCGCAACTGAGGGAGACTGTGCTCCAGCATCGATAGCTTTGGTATGAAAAAACAACTGTTAAGATCGTGCCGTCGTAGAATCTACGTAGAGCTACGAGGGTATCATTCAAGGGCTCACCTCCGGTTATTTTTTCTTTTGAGAACAGGTCAAAAGTTTTGACCTGCTCTCGCCAAAACGGACAAAATGCAATTCCCATCGACCGCCCTCCCGCGAACATGCTCCTTCCGATAATCGCCTATTGTCCCCACTCTGGCTGAGAAAACATTTGGATCGGAAACTCTGCACTCTTCCCTGTGAAGTATTCCCAAACACGACCGGGCCAATCGATCTCCCTCACGCATCGGCGTAACACTCGCCCCGCGCGCACAAGTCGTCTCTCGAACGTCGTAGAAGCGTGTGGAAATGAAGGAGATTTGTAGCACGTTTGTATCATCTTTCACGCCAATCAGCGCATACAGGGCCAGTCGGTTTTGCACTTCACCGCCATTATCTCGGAAGCATTCGTTCGTTCGACGTCCAAGAATCACAGCCGTGATGACCGATAACATTCGTCAACATTCAGATATCAAGCGCTTTTTGCCCGGGCCTCGTTTTAACCAGATCGTGGTTCACAATGGAGTAGTTTATCTTGCTGGGCAAGTCGCTCGTGGTACAGATGGCTCCGTAGCAGCCCAAACACGTGCAATTCTTGGGAAGATTGATACTCTATTGGAACAGTCTGGGACTGATAAGTCTCGTTTGCTCACCACGAACATCTGGATTGCTGACATGTCAAAGTTTTCTGAAATGAATGCCGAGTGGGAAAAATGGGTGGACAAGGATAACATGCCCGTACGAGCTTGTGTTCAGTCTACTCTAGCTGACGACTCTATCACGGTCGAAATACAAGCCATCGCTGCATTGCCATCTCCTGCGAAGGTCATCAGCACAGATGAAGCGGCAGCTGCTGTTGGACCTTACAATCAGGGGGTTGTAGTTGACGATGGCACCGTCTACGTTAGTGGGTGCATCGGCCTCATGCCACGAACAGCAGTCATGGCGGGCGATTCAGTTGAGGAGCAAACAAAGCAAGCGTTGCAGAACTTGAAGGCTATTGTGGAAGCCGCCGGCGCCACGGTTCATGACATCGTGAAGACTACCATACTGCTTGATGATATAGCTGACTTTGCAGCCGTGAACGCGATCTACTCCAAGTTCTTTGAAGGTGGACCTGTACCGGCGCGATCCTGTTTTGCCGCCAAACAACTGCCCAAATCGGCTTTGGTTGAAATTGAATGTGTTGCAAAGTTGCAGTGAGCGTTCGAGTCCTTCGCGCGCATTTACATTCTTTTGCAGTTTCTACCCTGTGCTTCAAGATATTGCATTGATGGATTCTGATGTGCTTCGGAAAACCTCTCCGGAAAATGTTCCACATCACTGCGGCGTTGAAAATCAAGATTTCTCGAAGTTCTAGAGGTGGGGAACACGAGTTCTGATAAAAGCAAGCGTAATCCTGGTGGTTTCTTATGCACATAGAGGGCCTTTCCTCTTTCAGCGAAGTATGTGCCCAGTGAATGTTCTTAGTCGAAAGAAAATGAGCTCAATCTACTCTACTTCTTCAGCCTTCCAGCTGACGCTGTATTGTTAACACTTTACATCTCGTGTAATGCCGCATTGCTTGGTACAGCACGTCTTCGATAACGTTGCGTGTTGCGGAATGTACATTAAGGTGTAGCCGGACACGTCGAATCCAGTAAGGGTAGGGTCAACTTACTAGTTGTCCAGAATGAATCAACTTCTATTCCGGTGTTGTGGTGACGAAATAGACTTGTAGCATTATTGATGTGGAGCCCTGAGGTTTTTGTTTTGCAAATGGTTGGAGCATAGAAATCAGGCTGTTTTCTGTCAAGAACGCAAAACACAACCTCGTCTAAGTACCATGTATCATACTTTGCAGAACCCCCTTAAAAACAAAAGACTCAGAGAAGCTCTTCCGTGTGGTGTTAAATCACTGTATTGTGTCTGGCCCTACATCATAGCTCCCTGTTAATCGCTGAACGAGTCGCAGGAGTGCTTTTATACCACGTTTCGCACGAGAACGCAGCGATATTGGTCTCAAGATGGCGACAAAATCGCCCCCAAACTCATGAGATAACACTTTTGCAAGCCAAGAACGGTTGGAAACATGATCATCACACTTTAACGTTTTTGCAAAACTTCTTTTTACACCTGCAGAGGGCGTGGGGTAATTAATTCGCACGACGTCGTTATCACCGCATCACGTGACTCACTAGCGAAAAGTCGGATCCTTTTGTCTATTATCCATCTAAAGATATAATTATTGTATTACATCTGTCTCACGCAATCAAGTTGGAGCGTTGCTGTGCAGCTTAACGTATAACGCTGTCAAGGAAGTACGTGATCATCATGACCATGAAATAAATGTAATTATAGTGCTGTACTGATAACATTTGAAACTTTCATGGACGGGAAAAAGGATTTCCTGCATGAGATCTACAGGTGTACGGAAAGGTACCTTTGTGTACAAAGCTCGTGAGCAGAAAACGTGAAATGAGTAACATTAATGTTAAGGTTAACGTGGTGAAGGAGCGAAGGTCCTTCGGTGTAATTCTGGTTTCCGTGAGAGGATAGAGAGAGCGATGATATCGCTGTTCATGAAACCCAAATTTACCGCCTAGTGTTTGGGAGCGTCACAAGGAGTAGAATTAGCACTCTATCCCCTATATCTTTACTGACTCCCCCTTGAATTGCGTGCTTATGCGAGACTACTGCTCGCATGCTATGGAGATGGCGAAAAACGACAGAACTGGATCGTCGCAAGAATGGCTTGTGTTGATAGACCAAAACAATGGATAATAGGGTGGAAGCGACCATCTGGCCGCTTCCACTCTAGACTACTGCTCTACTGATTTTCCGTTTGGTCAATTTCCAACCATTGAAAATTCCGAACTAAGGATCTTGAGTTACAGAGGGCTGGGTTGTGCCAAAGGGATATGCTTTCTCTAATAAGGACGCAGTTTAGAAGACACGGGACGGATTCCAATGTTATTTTGATGGTACGGCAATCAACTTGACGAACTTGAGGCACGTGGCGCTCTCAACTATTCGTAAAGGCACCACAATTGTCTCAATCGAATAAAGGGTTAGCGAACGCTACTGCCGTACACTATCTTGAGACCTGCACCAACTACAGTTTACATATTTCAGAGTTCTTGTAAGAGGAAGGAGGATCAACGGAAGGCATTCTTCGTTTAAGTACAAAGGGTCGCACGAGAAAAAGCTAGCATGTTTTAAATACAAGGGTACATCCGTTCCAGTGGCGTCACGTGAAGGAGTCCGTCATGCAATCAGTCATTATTGATTATTCGTTTTGCTTTCGATAGTGGCAACCGCAGTAACTTTAGAACTGTGTTCGTGACTGTCAGGTGACCATGATGGTTCTCACGCGATTGGTGGCTTCTCTGAGAGAAAGCAAATAGGATGATTTGTGGTTTGCCACAATCAATCTGACCTTCTCACGTGTTAAAGAAAGTACAGAGCATGGATATCGATAATCGTGAGAGAGGAACTCAAGTTCATTAAAGAGTAAGGATAGAAGCTCGAGTCTGCTTGCCGAAAACTTTGGAAATGAAGCTTCCAAAGCACGAAAGGTGAGGCTTGTTTTCGTAGCGCGTTTTACCCGCATCAGTGAGGGTTAGATTACGCAGCATTATAGTAAGGGCTCCTCAAACCGTGCGTTTTGCTGAATACGATGCTGATTCATTGTCTGCGGTACAGTCTAAAGTTACCTTCGTATGTTCCTCTGAGCTTAGAAGTTCTATGTTATGGAGGCAAAATTTAATTCCGTTCTACCTTTGTGCACCGACGCAGAAACCGATACCGAACCAATACAGCTGCATGAGATTAGTGCTCAGAATTGTGTAGATTAATGCGCAAATGCAGGCCCAAAATGAACTTGAGACTGCACAATCAAAAAGCTGCGCAGTTACCTGCAGTGAGCGGCGCTTTTTGAAATCAAATGGCAGAGGATGAGCGAAGGCGAAGCCATACCGTGCTTTGCGGCAAGCCGCGCAGATTATCTTATATCAAGAAACTGTGATTGTCATGCGCTGGGCGCAATGGGGCGTTCCCCCACTCAGTCCTGAAGGTTGAAGCATGTCACGTCACGATGAATGCGTCATGCTAGATAGGTACCACATAAATGGAAGGCACCACAATTATCGAGGCTTGCGTCGCATGCCTGCTCACAGGTGGCACACAAGACGGTATGAATATTTTTTTCTGGATGGTGTAGCTGTTTGGTCACGGCCTGTTTTTTGGATGGCTTGAGCCATGAAACGGATTCTGTACCTCTGTGACGGGGCGGGCAGGCCAATTTGATCAAACTCACCACTCAGGCAGATCTGCGAGTACTTGTGAGAAAACAAAGCGTCTTTCCTTGTAGCCGATCGCCGAGCCAATCATGAATTCATAAATTGCTTCAAACGATTTTCATTCGTCGTAGTTCATGCTATTATTATCTGCTCTTTCGTGAGCGGTGAAACGACGCGCACACTCCCACACGAGAGAAGATAGAAACTTTGGAAGTGCGAGCGTTGTGTATGCACATTTTGTACGTCTCGTTCCGAAGGTCTCACCAGCTGGCGGAAGGTCAATATTCGTGCTCAAACAAGAAGTGCTGTAAACGTGATGTTCATATCCGGTGCCGTACAGCAACGTCTCCGGGCTCTATGTAATGGTCAAAATAGGTAAACATATATACTCTTTTAAGGCTATGTGAGAAAAGGAAATTGGGAGA
Organism: Gracilaria caudata; assembly: GCA_030374735.1. Taxonomy (NCBI): domain Eukaryota; phylum Rhodophyta; class Florideophyceae; order Gracilariales; family Gracilariaceae; genus Gracilaria; species Gracilaria caudata. Next base: position 20,896 of record JASCIV010000374.1, read on the forward strand.
CGACTGGTGAGATGAGAATCTACGTGTGGGCAATAGAAGTATCTTCAGTTCTCTCACGATATGCGTGTAAGGTAAGGTTTAAAGCAGCCTGGGGCGTTTCTGGTGTTGTGTGTGGTCCACAAAATCAGGGCCGTTCTTAACAATGAGTCTGGAGTCTTGAATAACTAATCAAGATATATTGTCATAGGAAAGAATAAACTGGATTGACATTATACTTAAAACAAGTCGTTTTGTATGACGTCTCGCGACGATATGGCATCGAAAAGAGAGCATACTGGCTCCGCAAGAGGCGGGTTACAAAAAGCGCAATGAAAACCGCCGGCTTAGATTGGCGTTCGCGCTCCTCCGTTTCTATCGACAAGCTCATTCGTAGCTCGAGCGCTTGGAAAGCTCAAGTTTTGCGTCAGGCGTGGAACGACTTTGGTTCGGGTGCAAGTGTCATGAGCACGTGTGACAAAGTAATCACGCTCTTTTTTCGGAAGTTTCCGGCGGTTTTGATTACTTATAGTACGCCCAATTCCCATTATTGATACGCTTAGCGTGCTAGAGCTGGTGGAACGCCTGTTTGTTGCTATGATTGGTTCTCAAACAGATAAAAGCGTTTTAATGTTTCGCATATACACATAATATGTATCTAAATATTTATATGAACGACGAGCAGGTACTAGTAGAGTAACGCATCCAAGATGCCAAAGCTGCTACACTAAGTGTGCTAATTGAAGCTTAAAACTGTCTCCCGACGAAAAAAGCACCTCCTACATCACAACCCCCACCAGCAGAAAGCGCCTCTTTCGTCTAAGCGCCTGCGGCCAGGTTCTCATCGTCGGTTTCGAGACTGCGAGTGAGAGTGGCGAATACAGCAAGTGGTACAAGCAAACCTTCCAGAACGACTGCAACGCCGGCAAAAGTAGTTTTCACCTGGGCAAGAACGACACACTGCATCGCCGCAGAACTCACACGACGCAAACATGCAACTGCATCTTAATTGTCTGCGGCAGTGAAGGCATCGCACACGAGTGCCAGAATCTGGGGCGCCACATCGTTGGCATAGAGTGGAAGAGGGGCCGAAGTGAAGGTCGGCGGGTTGGCATCGGAAACACTTTCGCTTGCCCTGGTGGCGCGTCATGGCAGAACATTCATCGCAGTACACTCTGCGACAGACCTCACATTTCTCCAAATTGTCGCAGTTGCGGCAAAAATAATGCTTGCATACGTCGCAAATGCGGTTGCGGCCTCGGGAACTGTGGCGGGTGCGGTTCCAGGACGAGCCGCAGTTCTCGCACTCGACAATAATTTCGTGCCTGGAAGTGACGGCGATTGTGGACGACATGCGGGGAAGACGAGAATGGGGGAGGGAAGTAGCGAAGAGGTGAAGGTGAGTACGAGGGGTATGGACTGAGTGGGATGCTTCTGAGTTGAGAAACGAAGGGGGGGGGGGGGGGGGGGGGGGGGGGGGGAGGGGGGGGGGGGGGCGGGGGGGGGGGGGGG
>JASCIV010000375.1:0-22367 GCA_030374735.1 Gracilaria caudata
AAAGGAATTGGGCTATGGTCCTAATGATTTACTTCTGGTTCACATGGGTACCGTTTGTAAGAGAAAGGCGCAGCTTATTACCTGTCAGGCGTTTGCGGAGCTTCATATGAATGGGCCTTTGCCTGATGGTAAGAACTTCAAGCTTCTCATGGTGGGAGCACGCTATATTCGCCAACATGAGATTGACTACATCGAAGAATGCAAGCAAACCTTGGAAGCAGCTGGTGCTGAGGAAGCAGCCACCATTTTGGATGTGAAGAAGAACGTGTTGCCATTTTATCTTGCTGCTGATATTATACTGTGCCCAAGTATCAACGAGGTGCTTCCGCTCGTGATTTGTGAGGGAATGGCATTTGAGAGACCAATCATAGCCACACGGATTGATGGTATCCCAGAGGCTTTAGACAACGACGTGGAGGGCCTACTCATTGAACCCAATAACCCTATGGCCCTTTATGATGCTATAGAGAAACTCGCAAGTGATGAAGACTTGAGACGCCAGATGGGAGCTTCTGGACGTAAGCGAGTGTTGTCTCAATTCAGTTTTGCCACCATGTCTAAGACGTATCGCGAAACTATTGGCTTGGATTTGGAAATGATTCCGAATGGCAAGGTTGTCGATGTCAAGGTGTAGATAGTGTGGGTGATTCAAATATACTCCGTGCAGTGACGTTTTGTAAGAAGTTGACATCGAGATTTGTGCACAACTCAGATTAGAAAGTTGTCATTGGCAAGCGCGTTTCTATGCAGTTGTAAATCTGTTGCTGTTGGCGTTCAAGGCATTTGGAAAATGGGTGTACGTTGTTGTTGGCTTCTGAGTGCCCTTCTGTGAACGCTTCACCACCTCAAAACGTTCGACAGGTTCTTCTGAATACAAACCCGAAAGAACACGGGTGCAACACAGATAGCGTTTTGATCCAGGATCAAAACGCTGAATTCATTGCTCTCAAAGCAATGAATTCTGTAGACGCTTTTATTTTTGCTCGCCTTCATGTGAGGTGTGTCTACTACCTTCGTATCTCCGAACGCCTTCGCGGTCGGACCGAAATGAGTCGGCAGGTGGATCTCCAACGGAGGCCATTGTCAAGACGTTCTGTTTCCAAGAGGGAAGGACAGGCGTTGAAAATAATAGTTTACTTAAAGGCCTGCATATGCTCTGTTTCGGGGGTTATGATGGTGCAATCTGATGTGATGATTGCTGCCGAAGGTGCTCGTATCCCAGCCCGACATTACAGACGTGGGTCGATTCAGCCGTACTGAAGGTCGACGATACTATCTTGCGAACTTTCTTCCAGATCATTCGAAGCCAAAGTGCACGACAGGCCCCTAAAAGAACATTGCGTGTATGTTGGACGTACTCCGTCCCTCCGCCCACTTGGATCACATCTAATGAACAGGAGATTAGTGTCCACATGCCGACCGGATGTCTTAAATAATGTAGAACATTACATCTTGAGATGCTCTCAAAGGACAACTTCAAGAAGATCATGCTTGCCTCCCAATCGTGAACGGTAAGGGTCAATCGTTGTTGATCTTATTAAGAAGTGGCCCGAAGGAGAGCTGACCTCTCTGGCTAGAGAAAGCTTCTTTGCATAGAAGTGCTTCACACCAAGTCGGAATTAGGCTTGTGTGCTTATCAGTAGAGAGACAAAATTACGAGAGTTCATTGTACAACAACAGCGCAGGGAGGAGAGGGGAGACGCAAAAGAGCAAAAGGGATAGATGGCTGCGAAATTTTTGACGGATCCTCCAAGCTCGTTGAATTCAACCTCATCGATTACCAGACGTCAACCGAGCTAGTCTTTTGAGAGAGGACGCCAAAAAGATAAGGTACGCACTCCAATTCGAGGTGAAGAGAATACGGAAGGCATGGGATAGAAAGGCTTCCAAGTCAACCGTTGCACCATGTGCAAATAACCTGATGACCCAACAGTGCTTTCTTTACTACGCAAGTGCTTTTGGTTTGTGTTGCACTCAGTATCGGAGATACTTTCCTTTTCCCTTTCTCAGAAAGTCGTCTAATGAACCCCAAAACTGAGAGCTCACCTGGTGGTCTGTGTGTCGGCGAGAACGCGAGATCTTTAGCTTCTTAATCGGCCATGACTCAATATCCCCGACGGGAGCGGTATCGTCGTAGTGGAAGTGCACGGCGTGAACCTTCCGAAACAACTCCTTCACGCCACCACCGTAAATTGGCCAGTTCTTGAACTGCCATTCCCGTCCACTACAAACCACGGCAACGACATTGTCCCACTCGTCAGAGGTAAGCCTGCTAGGATTGCTTACTATGTAATACTTTGCTCCTGAACAATTACCACCAGGGACGCGATTCAGTTCTTCACGCGCTACCTTGCTGATCGGTGCTACGTTTCTCTTTATAAGCTCATCAGTGGAAATATAGTGGCTATTCTGAAAGAATTCCACTGCGTTCGCATGACAAATAAGGTTATTGAAGCCAACTGGAACGATGATGATTGGTACAGCCCCATTTTGCACCCGTTTCGGCCTTTTTGGGGGTGAAGTTTTCCTGGGTCTCGCACCCATGGAATCGTGGTTCCTCTTTTGTGCGCTCGAATTCGACGCACCAGAGATCGATGGTCTATCTTTAAACGAACCGCTCATATCGATTCCGAGATTCTGGAAGTCCGAACCCATGTTTTCTCTCCAAAACCTTTCTTCATTGCTTGTGTAGCGATCACCCCGCGGGTCATAGGCGGGCTGTGTGTCGTTTCCTTGATCACTGTCTCCCTGTACAATCTTTCCATTCTTGCTATCGGTTACATGCTGAGTGAGCCTTTCCCGAAGAGTTGTGAAGTCTAAATCCTTCACAATCATGATAGAGTCCAACGAGCGTTGATCGCGAACCCGATTTCGATATTGAGCGAATGAGAACTTCTCCTTCTCCGCATGTATGGATGTAGGCGCAGACAGCTTTGCTGGTTCCTTTTTGACTTTCGTTATCTCGTCCTCGGGTGGTTTCGCAGATGGTTTGGGAACCTGTCCAAATCTGGCGGTCACAGAGTCGGACTTCTTCGCTTCGGACTTGGGAAAATCAATATTAGGCGAAGTGTCAATTTCGCCACGAAGGTAGGCCACTACATCGCGCTTATCAACCGGTAGCACGTGACCAGTCTTTTCCTTATCACATGCCTTGTAGTAGTCTGTGTAGGGCTTGTCGTGGTGTGTGTATTGCAAGTAGAGCGTCGCAAGCGCATACGGTGAACCACGACCTCTCATTGAATGAAATTCAGTTGGAGTTGCTTTGTCCAATCGTGTGCTTGAGTTGATGATGATATGCTTTTCATCCATCGTAATGCTCTTCCCCGCTATGATCGCCCGACGCAGTTCGGCCAAAGGCCCATCTGACGTGGAAACCATTCTGAATTGCTTAGCCGAGGAAAGGCAGGACTCAGCAATGACGATGTTCAGGAATGAAACGAGTGCAAGTGAAAGGTTCTACACAAACGGCATGTGTTCGAAACGACGGGGTTGCTTCCCAGCCCCTTCGCGAGTTGCGCACTTCAATCTTATTCAAAGAATTCTAAAACTTTTCTACAAAAGTGAACAGCCAACGAAGTACTGTACTGAGTAAGGCTACTGTAAACCTCATTCCGCGCCGGAGGGCAGTGCGAAAAATGACAGGACGGGCCTCGCCTGGATGGCGTCGCAGATCAGCACTGTGCTGCATGGGCGTTCATAGTCTCCACGGCGATCGTGCGGATGGCCATATCGAAACTGTTTTCCAAACAGAGCAATCTGGGTATACGAAGGGTACTTCATGTGAGGGTTTAACAAAATCCTCTGGCGGGTTTTCTTGATACGCCCAACATCAAGAATGACTCTTGGACAAAGGCCAGAGAGACCAGCTTTGCAAAACTAGTGGGCTCGTAGTCTCGCTCCCCGCTTCCCTTTGTGCCCTTGGTCACGGTTTTGAGTTCCAAGAGACCATCATTTGAAAATGAATTGAAACAAATGTGCGCGTGATTCCAAATTCGGCACCACTGCAACTCGCCCTCGCAGAAAGCAGAGTATTCACGCCGAATGGAGTCACCATTGGTGCAACGCGAGTATGAGTGCGGTTGATGAGGGTCAGCCTCACTCGAATGGAAGAAATGAAAATCACTTTTGCTGACACGCAATTGTCATCACACTGGCATGCAGGCCGGTGAGAGCTGAAAGATATTCCCGACATACTCCCTTTCGGTGCGATTGTACGTGTTCATCCACTTCTTCGTACACACCACAGAGCATCGCTTGCAGACTTCTTCGTCCGCTGCTTTCATTATTTGCTCTGCTCTTGCCGCCACCAATGCCGCACTCAATAACAATGATGATGATGAAAGCTCAAAACAGCCATCTAACAGGCATGGGAGATACCACTGAGCACCAATCAAAGGCAGAATGCGAACATGAAATTGCACCATCGTGCCGTCTCCATAAGATAAAAGAAGAACCCGTTCTTGTGCAGCTGTTTGACGGAGATTTGTCGGCCTCGGAAGTCAAAAGTGAACCCTCTATGGACGTAGAATGGCATTCAAACAGTGATGATGAGACCTCTGCAGGATCTCTTCTGCTCTACTTCCACGGTAACCGCAGCACTCATCCAGAAGAAGAACAAAACATGGAAAGATATTCTAAGAGACGTCGGCTTAACGAACCGTTTTCTACGTTCTTTAATGAGCCCTTCAAACCGACAGCGATCCAGAGAGGCTTCACGCAGAACGTAGGGAGCCCCGAGGACTCCATCACCCTCAGCATGATGGATCTAACAATTTCTTCGTCGCCTCCATTACCACAGGAGTTTTACGCCTGCTTCTGAGAGGTGCAGCACTGCTAGCCCATGTAATGTTACAACGGTGGTGGTGTTTCGAGTAGCGTTCTAACGCCGAACGGATTTATTTGGATGAACAGCGTGCGTCACGTGTGGCATACGAGTCGTCAACCGTCGACGCGGCAGCATAATGTAGTACAGTCTGCAACACTTCGTACGCATTGGTGTCCTTGGTCGAGTGTTGCATGTAACAGCGAAGTCTAAAATCTCTTGGTTCACCATGCGCTAAGTTGTGGACTGGCAGAGGGCGCTTCGTATGTTTGGTTTTGCGAATAGTAGCTGAACAGCTCATTCAGCTTGTATGATTTATGATACTACAAGTCGTACTCTGCAATGTTACAATGAGATCCTACTGCTTGTTATTGGTATTCTGCATTGCTTGATACCGGTGAAAGGGAGGGGGGGAGGGGTCTTTCGCTTCTGACCAAAACTTATGCGTTCATGTACAACAGGGCGTTGGGCAAAGTAGCTGAGCTTCCTCCAGATGATACAACAATATCCTTAAGTCCAGGACCGGAAGCCGGGACGGTGCACGTAATTTCGGTACTTGAACTGGCCGTCACAGCACACGTTGATCCTCCAATCGTTACTGAAGGCGTCTGGCCAAGGTTTTGACCTCCTATGATAACTTTTGTTCCACCCCCTTGTCCGTGGCGCCAGGGCACGGCGTTGGCCAGGTAAACACCAGACTTGGGGGCCACTCGCGGCCGAAGAACGACAACCTTCTTCTCATCGAACTTTGGGGAAATTAGATCGCCGAGTTGGTTTTCCACAAATGACAACCCGCCACCGACGGCTAACTTATCTGGTCCGCTAGTTTTGGAGCCTCCATTCACCCCCATACGATAAATAGATCCCCCCCTGTATCTTGTCATAATGATGTCCCCTCGGAGATTGCCACAGAAGTGATTGCTGCCGTACTCCCCGATTCCTGTAACCGAACTCTTCACAGTGGCCATGGGCCCCTTATAACTCGGCGGAGCAGATTTTCCATCTGCGGTTTTACCGTCAAAGGCGTCAATCCAAGCACATTCTCCTCCACCTCGCTGTAGATTGGGATGCCCGTAGAAGCTGCCCTTCGTAATGTGAAGAATTTTGTCGGGACGCGAAATTGAAAACGGCGCCCTCTCACATCCGTGTCGCACTCTACCAGGCCATTCTGTGTCTCCTCCCCTGTCGTAAGCCGCGTTTTCCGCTTCGCTGAACTCATTGCAAGCAGTCGCAGTGTTTCCGAACTCGCAATTGCTCCCTTGATCTACTCCAAACACGTTTCCACTTCTTGCCATTGCCATGCCAAAGGTGTTCCTATGTCCGGTGGAGTATAACTCAACATCTCCAGATATTTGTTTCGAAAGTTCGGGCACGTCGGGATTCGAGTACTTGATGACTCCATCAAATGAAGCTCCCTTGCTCAGCTTAGCAATGAGAACTGCAGCAGAAAGCGTAGTTTCCCAATAATTGCCTGCTCTGTGGTGCGGCAAGCCTGCATTGGTAAAACTACCGACTGCAATGAGCAAGTCCCCACCTTGCGTAAAGACAATACTGTTGATTGAGTGATCAAAATTGGCAACAGGAAGACCAGATACAATGCGCTTATCGTAGACCAAGCATACCTTCGAGTCACTGGGATCACTGCCGGGCTTCAACCGTTCAATAGCACCGTTTCTCCACGCGCCTGTGTTTGAAAAATCAACTCGATTCCTCCGAAACCAGAACAATGTACTAGTGCTGATGTAAGGCCTCGGAGTTGGATCTCTTGGATCTAAGGCGATACCCAAGATATCGCGCTGGGAGGGTACTGAGCCTTTCTTGACGCTTAAGTCCAAAACTGGTTTTGAGTAACAATGCGAAGTGACGACCAACGACTGTGCATTGTATCCCAGTACTTGAACCGTAGAACCTGTTGTTCCCATATACAGTTTACCATCCCCGCCTATTGCAACAGACGTGGGTTGTTGCAAGAAATCCACGGGGCCTCCGCTCTGGGTCTTCATTTCTGCATTGTCAAAACCGATAGATTCGCATGTACTGCCGTACGAGAAGCTAAGCGAATTGCTGGTGAGTCCACCTGCCGTGGCAACGGTCACCTTCGCATCTGGACCTGATCCAGCCGGGGGAGATGTGACAAAGAATTGAGAAGGCGTCACTTGCCCACCAACGCTTACAGTCTGTCCCCCAAACGTGACAGTGAGAGGTTGGAACAACCCGTACCCGGAAATCTTCACCGAGGTTCCACCGGCGTCTGAACCCTCTGAGGGAGAAAGGGCAGAGAGAATGGGAAGAACCTCCCTTTGATCGTAGAAGACCTTAGAGGCAGCCGGGACCGAACCCTGTACCTTGAATTGAACAGCGGCACTTTGGGCCGTGGTGGTACGCTCATAGATGATCTCCCAGCCAAGCAAACCAACTGGAAGCTCTGTGTCACCTGAAGCCATACCTTCAGTATCTAGGAGAAGATCTTCACCCTTGTAAATGCGAGCCACGCCACCACCTGCAGAGAGCGACACTGCGCCTGCCTCTACAGCCTGGTCGACTTCAAGGAAGAAAAAGCACCTTGCAACAAACTGCGAACCGCTGAATGAGAAGTCCGGGAAACCGAGATTGGGAGTGCTCGAGACAGCTGCAAATTGAGGAGTTCCTAAGGGGTCGCCCCCCATTATTTTGGGTAGACCCTGATAATAGTAACAATACATACCTTGCTGAATGGCACCAGTGACAGTGACGGTGGTCTCTGCCTCATCCGTAGTGCAGGAATCATCGACAACAGCCAGTCTGAGACGGGTAGTGCCCAAGGGAAAGTTGAAATAGAAGCTCTCAGTCTTTGATATAATCTGACCCGTTTCAACGATGGTCCAGGTGTAGTCAGTAAGGCGACCGATGATATTGTTGGCACTGTCAAAAAAGTGAGTATGACTACCACTGCCGTCAATAAAGACGGCTTCAAAGCCATTTCCGTCGAGGTCGACAAAAGATTTGGGTGAATTGGCGTTGAGCTGAGGCGGGTATGATCCAGGCACAGAGTGAGCCGCATGATCTTCTCCGTCGGCAAAAGAACCGGAATCAGACACAGGGACACAGCCAGTTCCGGATGAGGATATACTAATTACGCTTATCATTGCCGGATTCATTACAGATTCAAAACGAATGGTCAAGGGCTTGGTTTGTACGGAAGAAACTGTGGCAGCAATAGTGGTTTCCCATCCCATTAAACAGCCGCCCGCTGAATCGAAGACATCCAGACTCTCGAGTTGAATCTCGTCATTGACGTAAACATTGAACACGCGCCCACCTCTCGCGCAGAACTCGTCAACATATTCGGCGAAACCAAGCACCACATTGTAGCCTCCCGGCTGAAGATCGAATGAATATGTAAAGTCAGCTCCGGCACGACCGGCACGGAACACTCCTCCGTTGAAATTTGCAGTTCCTGTAAACGGCGCAGCGTTGAAATATTTGGGTGCAGTCACCACAATATCAAACTCGGAGCCGGCATCCACGAAGGCCGAGGTGGCAGCCGAGGTGGCGAGACCAAACACGGCAGTCACGACGCAGCCGCAAAGAAAGAGATCTATCGAGGGCATGGTGAAGGCGAACGTCGACGGTGCCGCAGAGCTACGACGCAGGCAGCAGGCCGACGGCGTGCCGAGCTTTACATATGAAGAAATTGTTCAGCAGCTCCGGAGGATAACAGTGCGGTTTGGAATTTTATCAGGGGTTTACAGCAAGCTCTTTGATGGACGAATTTGGATTGGCATTCGGCAATACGGACTTTGTAAGCGAGATGCAATAAAAAAATGGCTGAAGGCGACGCGAGCCATAAGGTTGGGAATGGCCTGGCAGATGTGGCACCAAGGTTGAGCGGAACGGAAGCGTCACGCGGAAGCGCGCCGTGTCACGCGACAGCTTGTTTCACGGAACACGAGAGAGTGCATTCGCTGACGTGAGACCCTTACGGTGAGGGTCTGTAACGCACCTAAGAAACTGTTTCTTGCTTCATAAAATCGGAGAGCTTGGAGCCGCCGCAATCGACGTTGAATGCTTCGAGTCATTAGCTCGTACTACTTCCATATTTAATGATTTGATGACAGGAATCCTCTATGTACCAGAGGCTCGATGAGACCGGGTCGCCTCTCATCTTCGTGTCGGAGAGATGGACCGAGTGACAGTCGCAACTGTCGTTGGTGAAGCCACCTCACGCCTCTGGCAGTGCAACCGACAGTCACGCAGGTGTTGACACGTCACAAATCCGTCACGCCTTCATTGTTTGTTGCACGATTGACCTCGTCTGCACCTCGCGAGTTTGCTCGTGGCCTTCCCTTGATGTTCTCTAATTGTTGGAAATCCATGCCGCCATATTCTACCGAAGATGGCAATCTCGATGCTTTCATGTCCTGAGTTCAATTCCGAACGCCGTTTCTGCCAGTCTGTTTACTTCTTTGATCGCGTTCTTCGGGAGGCAAGAGAGGAGAAAGCTGTAATCGCAAAGTTGGAAAGAATACACCTCCAAATTGCAAAAGACATGAATTTGTCGAAGACACGACATCATGTCATTCCGTTGATACCGTCGGTACCTGGCCACATGTTGAACGGCAACGCATTGTGAAGATATCTATTGAGTTCACGTTTTGGGACCCTGGTTCACCCAACTGTACTACAGTATAAACACGATAAACATCTCGCACTTAACTCAATGAAGTAAGAAATCTTGAATACAGCCTCGTTGTGTCCAGTCATGCACCATCTCCTCGACATCTCCCGCACTTCTCAGTTTTCGTTCTCATACTGCCTACTTCAAACATCAATCATCGGTCACCTTCTTTTCAGTTGCGTATCTTTACACGCATTTTGAGAAGATCATGGGTCCACACTCATTGCATTTATCCCCCATCCATTGATACATTGTAATTGATACCAATTACAGACAAGATTGGCAAGGTCAGTGATATGTAGAAACTACAGTTTCAACCTTCGCCCAAATTCGCAACCAAACTGAACCCCTTTTTTCGCACCATTTGCAAATTTAACGACATTGCCGGAGCCACATGTCTAGCAGTATTCAGTTGTCGTTGTAGGAATAACTTGTACGAAGATACCTCACTAACTGCGAACCAGTGGCTTAGAGATTCGACTAGCTTCTCAAGCTGTGAAAGCTTCAAACCACTAATTCACTATTTTGTGACAGGGGTGGAGCCTGTCGGAGTAGGAGTGAGGAACAACTTGACAAACACGACGACAATTTTGTCTTTTAATAGCACAGTCATCACATTGTCACGCCTTCCAAGAGCCAGTCCAACTTTCTAGCTCTCAAGTCTCAAGAGGATAGTCTTCAGATCGATAACGGTGGGACATAATAAATGAAAGGTAGCTGGCCCTCGTTTGTGTAGTGTTGGCGTGTAGGGGTGCCTGTCGCCTTTGGCATTTTGTCAGTCAAGAGTTCGGAAGGACAAGTTTATGTGTTTCTCTCGTTTCTTGGCAAAAGGCTTTTGCCAAAGCAGTTTTGTTCACGTGTGCCGTTAAATATTTGCGTCCATGTTGGGAATTATGCGCCAACTGGACTGCTTGCTGGGCTATCCGGAGTTTGATCCTGTTTTTCTTCAACAAACACCGTGTTTCTCTGCTGTATTCATGTGCAGAATGGAAGAGAGTCTACTTAGCAAAAACACCACGACAATAAAGCGCAAACGAACGGGATGCGTCAGTGTAACAATTCAGTTCTTCGGGTCTGTAAACATATCAAATGACAACTCTTGCGATTTCTTGTAACTGTGGTACTGACTGTGCCAGTCTGGCACAATCTAGTCACGCAGCTTATTGTCATATCCCTATAACAATTTGTTCTCTACAGGCCGTGTACTACAACTGAAAAAGCCTTATAGAACGCTACGCAGCAGTGTTGTGAAAGACCTTCGAAGTAAAAACGAAGCTCTTGTATAACGAGTTTGATGAGAGGAGAAACCTTATATCTAGTACAAATTTCATTTTCTTTGAGTAAATAATGCGAAAATGGAGGTCACATTTTTATTTTGCGTCGTCATCAAACTCATGCGGTAGATTTACAAGAGAACAATATGTGCAGAAAACGTAGTCGAGAACATATCCAATCAGACTTTCTACGTGCTCCATCTTTCCAGGTCATCATTCAAAATACATACAGCCCCTGTAGCCCCTGAGAATGAAGAGTACTCATCCATACAATACGTTCTTAGTTATCTAAAATGGCAATCTTTTTGTACAAACTGCTTTTATGCACAATTTTCCGTTCTTTTGCGTTATATACGATTAGCCCCATTATAAACATAACTACTCGGGGTTTGTGTCCGAGATATATTAGATCAAGGGAGAAAGAAGCAGGTAAAAATTTGTTATCGGATGAGCAACGGAGGATACCTCAGAGTGTGTGGCTGGCACACATCTTCATTTCTAGAACGTCTTGAAAAACGAAGGCGCAGAAGGATAAACAATGATATCTACACGAATTAGGGTTTTATTTTGAGATCTGCTGCAGAAGTTAAACGTTATGGTCTACTGCAACGAATATACTGACACAAAACCGCATGAAAAGTACACCACAATTCCATGAAGCAATTTTTTGTCTTGAGAATCGCCTTGTTTCTTACGAAACGAAATGAGGAAGACATTGCTACGTAACTCTAGGAGTAACATGGAGTGTTTTGATAAAGTGTCACACTTGCATGGGTTGGTTCAATCCGATTGGGGCGGGTTGCAATCCGCACACTTGGCTCCAATCCCAATTGCAATTCAGGGCCTCCCTTCCAATCTGACTGCAATCCAAGTTCCATTTTGCATTCGGGTTGCAATCTAAACACTGCTCAAACGGTAAACTTTGGCGACAAGAGCTTCTAATTTTAGTTAAACAATAGTGCTTAGCTATGAAGAAGCTCTTGAGAAAATGTATACTGCAAGCTGTTCAAATATTCAGCGGCACATTTAAAGAGTCCTCTAACACCTACATTTAGTTTAACGCAGGGCCGTATCCATGACTTTCTGACTACAGCGAAAACGCTTATGAATTTTGGCTACTTGACTACTGCTGAGATACGGTAGTAGTCAACGTAGTCAGAATTATCTAGAGCTGTCCCCCAAAGACTTTGTCGAGACGTTTTGAGTGATGATTTGATACATTGGCTCTCTATCGATATTAGCCTTTTACCTCATTCGGGGTCCGATCATAAAGTACAAGTCTTTTTCTCATTGCACAATATTTACAACTAAGAAATTTAGTCTCTTGTCCCTCTCTTTTCAGTTACTCTACTAAAATGTAATGGAAGCGCTGTCGACAATTTTGAATGATTCTAAGGAAGAGATTGAAGCTCACACCACAAGCAACAACGTTTGCGACTAATATTTCTCAAATGCATGAAAATGCACAATGGTCGATGTGAAAACAACAAGAACAGCAGAAGCATAGACATCAAAAACTAAAGTAGACTTAGCTCCATGCAAATGTTTTGGTATGGAGCACACATGCAGCTTGCATATATAAAGATGAGTGAAAAAGTTCTCTTTGTGTGTGTCATTTGTGACCTTATTGGTGCAACCAACAAGTTCGGATCGACTTTGGGCATCATAAAGCACTAGAAACACAAAAGTATTCAACTGTTCTAACAATTTGAAAGTCCAAGCTGCATCCCAATGACAAAGAACACTGCTACATCCCAAGACGTTTGCGTTCCGCAAGATGATAGTAAACGTAGTACAAATGATTGTGGATATTCTAAACCATTAAACAAGTTAACGATGATCATCAACGGCTTTAAGTTTGTTTGACTACTTTTCTGACTACTTTGTGTATGACTATCGCGAAATGGCCTGACTATATGACTTCGGACTCTAAGAAAAAAGTAGTCATAAATATTCCGTGAGCATGCTCACGGAATGGCAGAGGCGTTGCGACGATACCACTACCGCTTCTTTGCGTCTGTGGATGGGGGCGTGAGGGCTGGCGGCAACAATGGAAATTCGAGGCAAGATTAATTACTTTTTGTAGCGGCCATTGTTAATTGTACGCAGCATTCACGCCCTAGATCTGCGACGCTGTCTGTGATCACCCCGTTTCGGATATCGTCGGCGCCTCCATCCTAGTTGCCTACTATCGACTTCGTCGTGGAGGCCTGGTTGCCGTCCCAGCCCGCACCTTTCTTTTCCCTTCTACCCCTCCCGGGAGTAGTCAACTCTTAACCAGAGGACGACTTCATGTTGCGCGTCGACGTGTTCCGTGGCGGACCTCGCGCGCGCCGCTCCTCCGCGCCCTCGCTCGCCTCGCATTTGTCTTGTCCCCTTTCGAAGCTGCCTCTAGCGACGTCGTACGCTACCTTGCTTTTAAATTCTCATGGTTAGGCTTGGTAACCACATGCAGAGGAGTTACTGCACGCTCTTGGAGGATTCGTGCCGCATGCATCTACTTCCGCCCTATGCAATACGACGCACTTGACCCCTAACTCATCACGCAGTTGCAATCGAACGCATCTTAGCAACCACCGCCGCAACCACCGCCTCCGCATCCGCCACCGCCGCCGCCGCAACCGCCGCAACCTCCACAGCCTCCACAACCTCCACATCCACCGCAGCCACCAGGACTCGTCCCATTAGGATCGCCAATGTCATCCACAATCCCGGCGAACTGCGAGCTTTTCATAGTGTATCTGCCACGCTCGTGTGCGTTATTGCGATTCACATTGATCTTAAACAACCGCCTTGGAGACCCTGGGAAGTCAGTACAATCCCACGAGGTGTTCCCAAGAGCAAGAAGCATGATCCCCAAACCCCGGTTGCCTTGCGTAGTGGGCACTTCTCCACCTGCTCCCCGAATCACGGCGAAGTCTTTCTGCCCTGCTGACCAAGCAGGATACATTGTTTCATGGCTGCCAATGTGCGCCCCTCCACGAGGAGTGAATCTTGGCTGCAAGGTGACGTACAGCGCCGCTGCTGCCGTGCTTATCAGATATGCTGGCAACAGCTGGCTCACATGACGCACACGCACTTTTGAAGTTTCAAGATCGAAGGCCACTCCACCTGCAGAGATGCCTCCTGCAACTGAAAGGAACGGCAGCGTGAAGGAATACAACATCGGCTTTTTCTTCGTGCCTGCGGGCTTGAGGTTGAGCCACCTCTTTTGAGAGCTCGCGCCCAATAGCCACAAACGCAGCTTCAGAAACCCCGGATCTCCGCGCGTTCCTCGAGTGCCAGGCACTCCCCGCCTTCCAGCCTTTCTATCGCCTGGAATTCCAGGAATGCCCTTCCGAGGAGACTCAAAGCTCGTCCACTTTCCAGCAATGAGGGCGAAGTCCTCTCCACCAACCCTCAGAACGAGAACCGTTTCTTCAGGAGATGCACTGCATTTGCTAGGGGGAATGAAGAACGACTTCGAGCCGCACATGCTGTTTGGAAGCACGAGGTGCGCTGTAGCCATCGGATAGTTTGGTTTGTGTGCAGGTGTCTTACATCTGTACACCTCCACCAGTGAGGAATGCCGGGTTGGTTTAGCGTTGGAGCTATTGTACATCAGAAAATGTGTCGTTCGACTAACTAAGATGGCATCTTCTTTCATTTGTCCAAGATAGGTATAGCGTTCCAAAACTCTCTGAGTACTGTCTTGACTGCTGGTACTTGCTGGGTGATTCTTCCTACGCCAATCTGTCCTGTGAACCCAGTCCAAACCAGTGCTTAGATTCATTGCACTCATGTCAGCATCCCACATTTGGTATACAGTGCTTGGTGACGAAGAACAATCCGCCTGCAGAGTACCGATAATTTCAACCAGATCCGACCTTAAAAGTCTTTCCGAGGTTTCAACATTACCCCTCCACATTCCGCCTGCACAGTATATTGGAGAAGAGAATACCTGTGCCCAGGTTGTGACGGTCGCATCCCAACGCTGGTTGAGCTCGGATCCAGTGGTTCTGTCGTTGAGCGTGTCATCATGTTTGAGCACCGACCCCCGCAACTTCACTGTCTTGGTGTTGTACCAACGTGGGTGTAGCATATGAGCGTGCCAGCATACGTCGATATCATATGTCGGAACCCACACCTTGTTCGGGTGCAACTGTTGCAATTTGAGGAACTTATTGTAACGTCGGAGGGCTGACCGAAGAAACTTGTTCTCTTGATACTGCGGCATAATGCCGACCTGATATTGGAAAGCCATCTGCCGCTCTGCCGCGGCTACGATGTCGTAGGTGATTTGCGATGGCTCCGTAGAGGAGCCGTCCTTCGGGGAGTCTGTCACGGCCGTGTGAGGCACTTGAAGTGGGGCGTCCTTGAGACCATCGGTTTTGTCGAAGGGCTCGTTCGGAAACATCTGTTGCCACAGTCGTTCAGCCTCCAACTTTCCAGCCAGTCTTTTCTTCGTGGGTAAGAGCTCGTGGTCAACAATAACGTCAGGCTCGTCAGGTCGCACGGCGTGCCACATAGCGGCGGAGTCAGTGGCGTATTTGACAGGGCACAGCATATGGCAGAACCAAACCCATTCGACGTCAAGAGGCGGAACAAGACGCGAACGCTGCTCAGGGTTGACATTCGCGAGAAGGGGAATCCATAACTGCTCATAGCGGCGGATGGCCTCCCGTAACACGACGTGGTTGAAATACAAAGCCGGGTACTTGTCAACTTCGTTAAGAACAGAGACTAATGCCTTCACCGACGGCACCAGACCTCGCCTTGCCTTCGATGTGCTTCCATGGCGGATAAAGGTAAAACGGTTCATTGGATGATGCGGGGAAAGAAGTACTTGATTGTCGATTTCCGATGAGATGTGGTAAGGTGGTACGGATGCGAGGGGGTTCGCGTTTGTAGTGGGTGTGTGTTGAGCTAGAAGATGATTGGTACGCGAGAGATGATTCCCTTCAGGACAACAATGACACATCTCCAAGCTCCATCGTGTTGTGCCTTAGCACGTGTACATGAAAAATGAGCAGATAACCTTTTGAACATTTTCAACAACCGTGTCTTGGGGCTGCGAAATACCTTCGTACCCTCACGATCTAGGACAAAGAGTAAAACCTCGTAGAAGTTGGCGAGATAAGAGATGAAGGCAGCTTATATATTAATCTCTTTTGAATCAAAGGGTGGGACAAATTCGATTTTCTTCGACAGCAATCACAGCTTTCCCAGACAATCGCGATTGCAATTACTGTTTCCTACAGCGATCGATATTGCAATTCCCACCACGATCGCGATTGGATTGCTACAGGGAACAACAGAGGCAGTCGCTACTTCCATTCATTAAAGCACTTCTTAGCGCAACAGCTACGTTTTTTTTTTTTTTTTTTTGGTTTCTTTTAAGCATGCAACCGGTAGTGATCAGTAGAATCATTACTAGCAGCAGTTCTAAATGCTTCCTGCTGGGTCCGAAGGTCACCAAACGTTTTATCAACCTTCAGAAACATGATTGACTCAAACTCAAGCGGCGTCATGCGTTTTCGATAGTCATATGCGTCATGCTCCAAAAACAAAAGTAGAGACGGTCAACTTCGGCCGCTGAACCAAGAATAAATCTATATTGCCATATATGTCTTCTCTGTATGTTTTGCAACGTTCATACTTGTGAAATCGCTCTTTACGAGAGTAATTATCAATCGTCTTAGAGCTGGCAACTTCATTGCTTCTCTTAAGGTGGCTGCACGCATGCTGTTCTTCTTACGTAAGCACATGAACTCTTCCTCTCTGAACCTTCGTAACTGTAGTTGCAAACGCCGTATTTGGAATTATGGCCGCAATATACCAGGAACACCTATAGAGCGGTGATTCCCTATTTCCAAAACCCACAGCTCTTCTTCCGATAGCATTGCCATAGCTGCCATTGAGTATGCCCAAGAGAGTCTGGATTTCCGTAAGAAGATAAGTTGTTGATTTCCGCAAACTTGTACATTATCCCTCTACATTCGCCTCTAAACTTGAGGCGAGGGTAGAACAGTTTAACAGCTCAAGTATGGTGATCTGCGCTGTATGTGCTCGTTCTACTGTCTAGTGCAACTTTTTTCGCGCTCGTTCCATTTCCCACGCAAGATCCGAATCAGATTCTGCTTTTGGTGACTGATTCCACCCGAAAAACCCTAGAATCCAGAGAAAGAGTTCTAATTTTTGGGTGCCTGTCCCACTTCAAGGAGAAAGCCCAAAAGTTTACACACTCTTGCATGTAACCGCCCAAGTTTTTTTTGCGATATGCATAAAACGAACAAAATCGTTTTGTGGCCACTTCTCGTCTTGGATGAGGTAACTGTTTCGGTACGAAAATCGATTCAGCAACACCTCCAGATCATCTCAGGCATGCAACGCGCACACATGACAATCGAAAAACTCCTCAACATGGATGAAGATGACGGGGATATACTGTCAGAAGATGATGATTCCGTCGAGCAACAGACCCAAAAAGGCCAATCGACTCGCAGAAAAGGAAGAATACAAGGGAGCTGCAACTTCTCTGCCGAGGATATCAGCGTTTTATTGGATATTGTAAAAAAGCATGAACCTGTAGGAGCAAACGGATGGGCCCTCGTGACTCGAGACTTCAATTTATATGCGAACGAAAACGATCGACCGTATAGGAGACAAAAGAGCTTGAAGCAGAAGTATAACAAACTTCAATATATGAAGAACAAAACAGGAGATCCAATCCGTGCAGAGCATATTCGTCGAGCAAGGAATATTCACCAAGATATTCTCTCGAAGATGGACTCCCTGGCATATAGCATTGTCCTCGATGAAGAAGCAAATGGAACAGGTAACGCAGATGCTAGCGGAGGAGCTACGAATCTTGGCAGCAGCGTCTCGAGCGCACCACAACAGGTAAACAATAATTCTCGGGGTCGCAAAAGACCACTGACCAATTCTCGCGCTCCGTTTTCGAAACGTTTCGAGGAGGACCTCGTAAGGAGCATGACGCGAATGACGCGCTCGATGACGCAGTTGGTGGAGGCTCAGCTTCGCAGAGAACGTGATGAAATTCTTTTAGAAGAGAAAGTGGAGGAGATAGTGTGCTCTGCAATCGAAAAAAATCGCGACAACATCGAGGCGATGGTTTCGGAATCGATATCAAACAAGTTACGGTCTATCTTTCGTGGGGGCAAGGGGTGAGACGGGAGAACATAGGGTTGTTTCCCATGTTTGCATATGTTTGCATGGTATCAAATGAGTAAGTCCGAGGCGGGATAGGAATTTGCCCGTTCGTAGCACATCTTTTCACAACCGAAGTTCTCTTCCGCGCATTATACACTGGTTCCAGCCTAATAATTTCTGATGCAGCATGACGATCACCAAGACATATATCAATGGCGACATCAAACTAGCACTCTGCGGTGCGTGTGGGTACCCGGGCCCCAATCACCACATTTGAGGAATTGTTATCTAGTGTTCCTACCGAAACGGATCACAGCGCCCACACAATTCTTGCCGCACGAATACCGGTCCCATTCCGTTACCATGGGAGCATACATCAGTGGATGTCTTTCCGAAACAGTTTCTGCTTCAGCAAACTCGTTCAACATTTTACAACCAGGTAATATTGCAGGTTTTAACGCAGCCTTACTTGCAGTAGTTTGGTGCTCTTTGGACCTCTGAAGGGCTTCTCATGAAGGGTGTTTGTGTGGGTCATGGAGTTCAGGAGCTCGAAGGCATGAATTTTTAAGGAGCCCAACCTTATCGCCTACGTGTTTTAGAAATTTAGTAATCCTCCAACTCGACGCGTCCAAAAGAGGCACCCCCTGTGTCACTATTTTCAATATAGGAGAGCGTAGTTCTCTTTGCGGCAAAACGGAGTCTTGTCGAGGAGCAATTGCATCCCAAAGCACATTTAAACAAGTTCTATGATTCCATTTGAGAAATGCTAGTCGGTGCAAGAAACTCTCAAGCATATGAAAGTGACTTATCCTTCTGCAGAACGCCCACGTCTTGCAGCATGATGACACATCTGCCGTATGCGTGTCAGTAGCAGTGAATAGGGAACCTAATAGCTGAAGAATGCTCTTCAATTCTCATCATCTTCAAATCTGCACCACCCAAACTATGATACATCTGGCCAGGATGTTCCGGTCTTCCGTTTGAAGTGCTCTACTGACCCGTCGCTATTAATTGTACTGTAACGAGTGCCGCACGTCTCGTACCGTGCTGATACACTCCGACGTTTCAGGTAGTTCGTATTTCACCTTCTCGACCCAGCGTGTGTGTCCACAACGATTCAGTTTCCCCACATGATGCTATGAATTCAGAAGTTATGAAGCATGAAACTCCGACTCTTCAGAAAGAGAAATAATTGTGAAAAGAGATTTCACAAGTTCTGCAAAGGACATTTCTTCACCCTTGTTATCATCTTTTTCTCTCTTTTTTTTACGTGGTTGTGGATTGTTGTCCAACAATCGCTGTCAGAAGAGAACTACGCCTTCCTAAAGAGAGAAAGCTTTCTTTGAAAGCTTTACTGCAGCTTAGTAATTAGAAGCTGCTGTCCACAATAAAGAAGAAGAAGAAGAAGAGAACTACAGGACAAATCCTGAGAAAGTTGCTGCTTTGAACCATCACCATCTATCTGACTCTGAATTTGCTACCGAGTGAGATGCCACCACCAGCAAAGAAAGCAATTTATCCAATCGGTGGCGCTTTCAAAGACGAGCTCTTTCATCCATAGGCCTCCACTTCCGCAGACCCCGGAGACGACGACCAAGCCCGGTTAGACTTCCCACAATGGAACTGCTCTCTGTCACCATCTTAATCGCATTATATCTTTGCATGTCCGTCTCAAGCACCAGCATCGTCTCGCTTCGAAACCCTTGTCCAGCGACCAGCATCCGTCAGGTATTCCTGCGAGATGTTCGATGGATCTTAAGGGTATCACTTGTGCCTCTCTCCAATGAACTGAACCGCACAGATGTACCGTTCGGTCGTCGTTCCTCTTCGTCACTTTTCTCTAGCCAGCACACAGTCATTGGTACTCTACCATCTTCAGACCAAGACAATTCTTTCCTTGCAGCTCCGCATGCGACGACGGTAAATCCTATCTTCTCTGAGCAGCCCTCGCCGCCAGCTACGCCTCCTGAAGCATCGCAAAGCCCTTCAGGAACCGTTTTGTGTCCGGGACTCTCATTTTCAGATTGTCTTACACAGATACTCCTCGGAACCCCATCACCCAAGCCCACTTTATCAAGCCCATCAGGCCCGGGTATACTCTTCCCCACCAGGGCCCCCGACCCACCGTTCCGTCATATCCGTGTGGAATACATGGCATACACAGAGGTGGTCTACCGAGGTTGTAATGTACCGGCTTCTTTCAGACTCACGCTCACAGCTAATGGAGGTCCGTGCATCAACAAAGAAATCTTCCCAACGGGGGGATCGTTTGTCATCGCCACGCATGGCGCATATGGGGATGTGGCAGTAAAAAGAATTGGTCCCACTTTTGAACACATTCCAGAGAGCATCACTGACTTTCTCAACAGCCGACGGGTTTGCTGCAACGGGTTCTGCACATGTGCGGACGGATCTTCTCCGCAGGGTTGTTATCCTTCCCCTTGCTCAACTGCAGCGAGACCTTGTGATGCGGGGGCTACTTGTGTGGATAACAGTTGCGGTAGGTGCAACGCCGAATGGCTCAATTTAGACGGTAGGGAAGCGTGCTTGTAAAACAGTCGGTTCAATATTGCTCTGCTAGTCGGAAATAGTACATATACAAATCTATATCCGGGTTTCTAAAGATGAACCGATGATCCCTTTCTCATTTCTCCGTTTGAACACGTAGTAAGGAACCGTCATTAGAAGAGTATCGACTCGAGTGTGGTGTAGATAAGATGGGACACAAACATGGAGTCGGGAATGAAATTGTGGGGCTCAAAGGTTTTATCGAATGAAGTCATTTCATAAGATTAAAGTCCTTTACGTTGAGCAAGAGCTTCATCAATACTCGAAAAGACATGATTCACTCTCTAGTAAGGCATGGGTTTTCTTACGATCATCTGCGGCTTGTTGAACTATCAATTCCTAACCGCCTGAAGTAGAGCAGCGGAACGAGTATACCGACAGTTTTGTTTTACTAAGGAACTGAAGAGGATACCGTTTCGAGAGGTCTATCAATGCTTCAAGAAGTAAGCTTTCAAAGTTTATACATTTACCACAGAGATGATTGTGAGACATACACAGAAATTCTGAAGTCGAAAGTCAGGGAGCTTTCCATTTGAGATCGACAACGGACTAAGTGTCAGGTGCAATCTAGCTAGCGTGTCACAGGCAGTAGAATTGCATATGTAGACTTATTCACCGTTTTGCGAGTCACACGCTGATTAACGTTACCCCCAACGACGGTTATCATATTGCCACTAACTTGCACAACAATGTCACAATGAGTTGGAATTGCGTCATGTGCTGTGCCACCGTTGTCATACCAGTCTTCGAAATCGTCATAGTTCCACGAACCAACGCGCCCACGTCCCGAGCACACAAGATCTCCGGTGCTGACCGATGTGATGTCGACGTTGCGCACAGAATTGTACAAACCTCGACCACCGGCAAATGCGTCATGAATGTAGACGCGATGAGCACTAGAGTAACGGAAGCTGGTACCACCACCGGCCTCGAGAACCATGTAGGAGACAAAGGCAGCGGACCACGGCGTATCGCGGTCACACCCATCCAAATTGAGTCCGAGTGCGCCCCAGTAATCTGCGATGCGCGCTGCCATTGTCGAGGAGAAACACTCGTGTAAGTTCTTGTACGTGTCGTACTCGCTGTTAGTGGTGGAGACAATATCAGCGGCGAAACCAGAGGTTTGATCCGGTACAGGCGTCGCAGTAGAAGGCTGGCGACAGTTCACGGCTGCGAAGCATCGCTCCACACCGGGACACTCTCCGTCCAAGCCGCGTGGGCAAGAGGTTTGGCACTTGCGGGAGTCTGTGAAGGACGTGCCGCAGTAGTTTGCAGCGAAGGCAACATGGAGCATCAGCATGCAGAGTAATATAGAAAGCGGGGCGAACATGGTGGGTACGGTGGTATGCAGCAGGTATCAGGCGTAAGGAAGGTGATTTGCTACGGTGCTCTAAATGCGGACAAGAAGCGACATCGGCGAGAACGAGTTTTATACTGCGGCAGTTGAGTGTTTCGTGTGGAAAGCGGCTTCGCAGTACGTGTCAAATCATAAATCATGCGTGGGCACCCAACCCTGGCTGAGTGTTGTCATTGTGTGGTCCTTCATTTTCGATCGAAGCAAGGAAACTTCTGAAGCTTTACATTATCATGATGACATGGAGGAAGGGGAAGGGTCAACCCTAATAGTACCATCTTTGAACCACGAAAGACCCTGCTCTTGCCCAGGCAGGTGTTGCGAGTCGAGCCGGAGAGCACGCATGATCATGCATGCCTGTTGGCCTTTTGGTACACCCCGCGCGCACGGCATCACATCTAGTGCATTGTTGCAGCTCACCATCGTATCAACAAAAACTGCGTGAGACATTTCGTATTTCTAAATTTGTAAGTTCCTTACGCAAATTTTGCCAGCGGGCCCACCTCTGGAGCTCGGTCATGAGTAGGTCTGGGTGGGGGG
>JASCIV010000376.1:0-22204 GCA_030374735.1 Gracilaria caudata
GCCCCCAACCGCTCCCGCAAAACACACCCAAAGCAACAACAACGCCACAATGGCGCGCAAGCCGCACTGGGAACTTCACTCGCATCGCCGCGCACAGCTTCTGCGCCAACACCCGCGCATCCGCCAGCTCTTCGGCCACGACGCGCGCACGCAGCTGTACGCGTACGCGTGCATCGCGCTGCAGCTGCTGCTCGCGTACTTCAGTCGCGCCTCGTTGCTCACCGCGCTGGCGCTGGGCGTGTCGCTGGGACCGTACGTGGACGCCGCGTTGCTGTGCTTTCTGCACGAGGCCACGCACATGTTGGTGTTTCGGCGCGCGCGATGGAACCGCTTGATTGCGATCGCGGCCAACTTGCCGTTGTTGCTGCCGATCAGCGAGGTGCATCGCCAGCACCACGCGCGCCACCACGCGTCGCTGGGCGACGCGCAGCACGACGTGGACGTGCCGTGCGGCTGGGAAGTGCGTCTGATTGCGAACAAGCGCGCGGCAAAGGCGCTGTGGTTGATGCTCAACATGCTGGTGTTACCGGCGCGTTCGCTGTGTCGATTGCCCATTGTCGCGGACGTTTATCTGGTTGTCAACTGGCTCAGTTGTCTTGTGTTCACTCTAACAATTGCGCACTATTCGCGCACCTCTCTACTTTTCCTCATTGTGTCGTTGCTCAACGCGCAGGGCTTGCACCCCGCCAACGCGCGCCAGATCCAGCGGCACGTGTTCGACGGCAGTGAGCGCATGCGCGTGGACGACGAACACGCGCCGGCCACCTACTCGTACTACGGACCGCTCAATGCGCTCATGCTCAACGTGGGCTACCACGTCGAACACCACGACTTCCCGCGCATCCCGTGCACCAGACTGCCGCAGCTGCGCGCGCTCGCCGGCGAGCAATGGTACCCCAGCGCGCGCGCGCATCGCTCGCGCGGCGTGCGCGACGTGCTCAACTTTGTGTGCAACGAGCGCATTTCGCTGGCCGATTTCGCGCGCTGAGCGCCGCATACCACACGCGCGCTGTCGCAGATACAACCAATGACACAGCCACGCGTGGCCGTTTTTTTGTTTACAGCTCGTCGCCACGCGCCTTGTTGCGCCGATCGCGCCTTTCGTCGCGCTGCCGGCGCGCGCGTTGGTTGGCCATGATCACCATAATGTGGCGCACAATCGCCGCAAAGTCAATAAACAGCTCCAGCGCGTGTCGCAGATGGTCCCTATCGCCCGCGTGCGCCTTCTCCATGATCAGCTGCGTGTCGTACAGCACGAAGCCGCAGAACATCATCAGCCCGAGGTACAGGTACGGCATCAGTGGCACCGCCTTCGGCCACCACAGCCCCACAAGCGACACCACGCACATGCCGAACAGCGCCGTGAACAGAAACGAGCCCAGAAACAGGTACGACCGGCGCCTGGCCAGAATGGCCGACAGCGAGCAGCACGCGAACACCAGCGTGGCGCCCAGCAGCGCCAGCGGCGCTATGCTGGCGTCCACGTCCATCACAGCGCGCAGCAGCGGCCCTATCGCGCCGCCGTCCACCGCCGCAAACGCCAGGAACGCCCACCAGCGCCGCTTGGAGTGCGCCGGCTGCCAGTTGAAGTACAACAGCGACGGAAGCACCGCCAAAGAGCACAGCGTGCTTGGCCAGTACACGCCCGCGCTCACGCTGCGCTGCATGAGCAGCGCGGAAACCGACGCCACCAGCATCGCGCTGGTGAGCGCGTTGTACACGCGACGAAGATGCTTGTGAACCACCGGATCCACGCGCGAAGTGAGCGAGTTGAGATAACGCGTAGCAGAAGAGGTAGCCATTTTTTTTTTGTCACAACCCAGAGAACGTAACGGAGACCACGACGAAGACGACGACGACTCACTGCGGAAGGCGCGGTGGTTGGAAGGGCAGGAGCGAACGCGCTTTTTTAGCTTGGGCACTTTTTGCACCCTCCACGCCAAGCCGCGCGCCGATTGGCGCCATACAGATTGACCGCGTCCACATGCACCAGCAGCGTCGCCACACGTGCCCAGCGCGCAACGCTCCAGCACCTCCCCCCATGCCACCTCACCGCGCCACCAACGCACGCAATCTCCGTCACCTCCACACACGCCCTGTCGCTCCCCTCGTGTCACGTCCCCCACGCCAACCGCGCAAAAAGCTAATGCACGCGCTGTGCTTCGTACCCACCGCGCCGCTGCGTCTGGGCCGCGCGCTGCTGGCGCGCTCGCCGCGCGTCACCATGTCGCTCTGGCGCTCCGCCGCAGTCACTGCGGCGTACCAGGCGCTATTCGGTGTGATAGCATACGCGCGTCGCATCGACACGCTCACCGACTT
This sequence comes from Gracilaria caudata, assembly GCA_030374735.1. Taxonomy (NCBI): domain Eukaryota; phylum Rhodophyta; class Florideophyceae; order Gracilariales; family Gracilariaceae; genus Gracilaria; species Gracilaria caudata. Next base: position 2,320 of record JASCIV010000376.1, read on the forward strand.
TGCAGCCACCTCCAACGCCGCGTTGCTCGCGCTGCTCGCGTACATGCGCAGCTCTCGCGCCGCGCGCCAGCGCGCAACGTGCGCAATGGTGGGCGCGTGGGCGATGCGGCTGGGCGCGTTCCTGCTGCGACGCATCCTGCGCTGGGGCGAGGACCGTCGCCTGGACCGCTTTCGGCGCGACGCGCGCATGGCCACGCTGTTTTGGACGATGCAGGGCGCGTGGATCTGGACCATCACGCTGCCGATGGTGGCGGTGTGCGCGCAGCCGACGCAGCCGCTGTTGCGCGCCGTGGACTGCGTGGGGTGGGCGCTGTATGGCGCGGGGCTGCTGATCGAGACCGTGGCGGACTGGCAGAAGCTGCGCGCGGGCGACCGCGCAAAGTGGATGAACGTGGGGCTGTGGAAGTTGTCGCGACACCCCAACTACTTTGGCGAGATTCTGGTGTGGACGGGCGTGTACTTGTCGAGCGTGTCGGCGTTGTCGGGACTGCAGCACGTGGCGGTGCTGAGCCCGCTGTTCACCGCGTGGCTGCTGCTGTTCGTGAGCGGCGTGCCGCTGCTGGAGCAAAGCGCCGATCGCAAGTTCGCAAACGACGCGCGGTACGTGGCGTACAAGAGGAGCACCAGCGTGCTGCTTCCGATGCCCAGCGCAGTGTACACGCGCCTGCCGCCGTGGTTCAGGAAGACGCTGCTGTTCGACTTTGACATGTACGACAACGTGCAGCGCTACCAGAGCGTGCAGCAACAGCACCGCGACGGCGGCGGCTCTTCGCCCGACAAGTAGCAAACAAACACACATATCTATTTGTATCATAACGTCGTCTCACGTGATCACCGTCGGCTTGTCACGTCCAGTGAACTGTTGCAGCTTGGACACCTTCAACGCCAGCTCGATGAACGGCTTGAGCGCCACCTGCGCGTCTTCCTTCTGCGCCGCCTCCTCGCCCTCGTATCGCTCCACGTACATGCGGATCGTCGCGCCAGAGGAGCCCGTGCCGGACAGTCTGAAAATCACCCGACTGCCATCGCTAAACACAAACCGACGCCCCTGTCCCTTCGCCTCCGACCCATCCACCGGGTCCACGTACGAAAAGTTATCCGCCACCGCCACCTTCGTGTCAAACTCTTCGTCCAGCGTCATCAGCTCATCTTCCGACGCGCGCGCCGCATTCATGCCCGCCTGCAGCTCATCCAAGTGAGCCATCATCGCGTTCGCGCTCTCACTGTCCACTTCCTCGTAGTCATACCGCGAAAAGTAGTTTCGCCCATACTTTTTCCAGTGTTCGCTCACAATCTGCTCAATGCTCATAATCTTGTCCTTGCCCTCACTCTCGTACGCAATGATCGATAACCACGCCAAGACCGCAAAGATGCCGTCCTTCTCCCTCACATGATCCGAGCCCGTTCCAAACGACTCCTCGCCGCAAATCTGCGCCCTACCAGCGTCCATCAAGTTGCCAAAGTACTTCCATCCCGTAGGAACCTCATGCAATTCAATACCCAGTCCCTTTGCCACGCGATCCAACGCGCCCGCCGTGGGCATACTACGCGCCACGCCCTTCAACCCGCCCGCAAAGTACGGAATCGCCTGCACAGCCTTTGCCGCAATCACCGCCACCGAATCAGACGGCGTCACGAAGAAGCCGCGCCCCAGAATCATGTTACGATCGCCGTCTCCGTCCGACGCGGCACCCATCACAGGCGCGTCTGCGTTCTGTTCGGGGTCGCATTTGGCCACCAACTGCGCGGCGTACGTGAGATTGGGGTCTGGATGACCGCCGCCAAAGTCCTCTAACGGCTCTGCGCGCATCACGCAGTCGGGTTTTCCGCCCAACATCTCCACGAAGATGCGACGACCGTACGGACCGGTCACGCCGCTCATGGCGTCGAACAGAAACGAGAAATCTGGGCGCGCAAACAACGCGCACAGTTTCTCAAAGTCGAACATGGAACGAAGCAGATTGACGTAGTCATCGGCAGAATCGATGATTTCAATGGTGAAGGTGGAATTGTCGGACACATTTGTAAAGCTGGCTGAGCCCTTCACGGAAAGATCGACGCTCGAAAACGGGTCTTGCTCCACAGACGAATCGGGAAGCGTTGCATACTTGTACTCCGATATGGATTTGGTATTGGCGAAAATGCGCGAGGTAACACCCTCAGGCGCAGGTCCACCGTTCGAGACGTTGTACTTGATTCCAAAGTCATTGGTAGGACCACCCGGATTATGACTGGCGGTGAGAATAATGCCACCATACAAACTCTGTGCACGGATCACCGCGCTCATTGCGGGTGTGCAGAGAATGCCATTGTGCCCAATCTTGACATGTTTGACACCATTCGCAGCGGCGATTCGACAGATGATGCGAATGGCGTCGGTATTCCAGTACCGTCCATCTCCACCCAACGCAATGGTCGATCCACTCAATCCATCCAGAGAAGAAAACAGCGATTGCACCCAGTTGTGAAGGTAATTCGGCTGCTGAAACACGGCAACCTTTTTGCGTAGACCGGATGTGCCGGTCTTCTGCCCCTCGATGGGCGCGGTGGGCACAGAAGTTACGCTGAAACACGCACTCATGCTTGCTCGAGAGCAGGTTGGCGACGGCGAAGAGGGCGAGGTGCACGTCAGTACCGCCGGACGCATCGACGGCAGGGGCGCGAGGTTTTTGAGCGGTGCATGCTGCTGGAAAACAGCGCGATTGCAGCGCGAAGATACACGAAAATCATGTACAGCAGAATGGACCACTTGTCAGTCGGCGAATGGACCAACTCCTTGGTAAAGCATCTCGCGCGCGTCCAATTCAGCGCCGACGTCAGAAGTTGTGACTCTCACAACGTGCATCGCCAGAGTTGTGAAGTATCTATCGAAGTGCGCTGTCAGCTGAGCACGCAGCGCAGGCTCCCGCCGCGGAACAGTGAGCACACGCGCCCTCAGCAGCGTGCAGTTTTTAGATACGACGGAAGATACTCAAAAAGTGTCTGTCGTAGGCCATGATGCATCACACAGCGACGAACACAACTCGCCGAGGCGGCGTTTCGCAGGCAAACAGATTCCGCACAGCTGCGCGCAAAAATACCGCCCACGCCGTCCAATCAGCCGCGGCCCTGCGCCACGCAAAGCGCCTTCATGCCGCTGCGCGCCTCCACACGTCGCCCAATCATCCCCGTCAAAGCGCCGCCCGGTCGACGTGGCAGCTCACGTCATGTCGCGGTGCGCCGCGAATATTCGCCACGAGCACGTGCAACGTGTACGACGCGCGTCATCAACAGCCACCTCAAATAGCTGCCCCATCCCCCACCCCCCCGCTGCCTGTCCCCGTCGTCGTCAGTTGCTCGCCTTCTTCCGTTACCAATGTCTCTTTCGACGGTGTACACCAGGGTTCAGCCGCCCGTGTGTCGGCGACCTCCGCACGCCACGCCGCCAGAGCCGCCGCCAATCGACTGGACGCGCGTCAAATCCACCTCGTTCGCCGCCGCGCTCGCCACCTTTCTGTCGCAGATCCCGTCCGCGCCGCTCGATCTCGCCTCCAAGCTCGTGCAAAACGGCGCCAAGCGCACGCCCAACACGCTGCCTGTCGCGCTTGCACAGCTGTTCAAACACCACTCGTGGCGCGAAATCGCGTCCGTCATCTGCATGGGATGCGTCAAGCGCGTGCCCACAAAGGCGTTGACCGTGGCGTTTTTCGAGCTGGGTACGCAGCTGTTGATCAGACGTGAGCGCGTTGAGCATGTTTCTACTACGCAGCATTTGAACATTGCCACGCTTTCTGGTGTGATGGCTGTGATGCTCACGTTTCCGTTGCATTCGTTGTATTATGCCACCAGGAAGGGCGTGAGTTGTGCGCATGTGTTGCAGGCGTATACTACGCGACGCGGTGTGATGTTCTCAGGAGCGATTCCGGCATTAGCAAGCACTGTGCCAGCCGTGTTTGTGGACTACTCCATCTACAAGACGCTGCGCACCACCATCGACAACAACAGCACCTCAAGCATGCCGTGCACCGTCAGTATCGTGGCCGCAGCAACCACCGCCAATCTACTGGGCGGCGTGCTGGCAGAGCCGTTCAAGGCGGTCAGTCGGCGTGTTGCAGTCGAATCCGTGAAGAATGTGAGCTGCGCGTCTGTTGCTGCCACCACTCGACATATGCTTCAGGCTGGACTGGGCGAGTTTTGGAGAGGGTATCAACGAAGGGTTGTTCGTTATGCCGTGTCGGCTGTGGTGAGCAAGAGCGCTGTGAGATATATTCGACATCCGAGACAGCAGCAGCCGCATGTCGCGCTGAGCGAGAGGGTGATGGTTCTGCCCGAGCGGCGCCGCGTTGGGTGGAACGCGTCGGCGCGGTTGGCGTACTCCATGTCGCATCCTTGTGCGCTTCGATGACGCGCGATGACTTTGGTTTGAGCTTGACGGCTTATCTTATAATATAACACTTGTAACTATATCTAACAGACGCTTCCCATTCTCATAAACGAGTCGGCATAATTGAAAATGCATATCAGCGACGTGTTGAACTCATCGCATGCTCCTACTAGATCCGGCGCTTCAAGCGCCTAGGCGTCGCGATTCAACTCGCGTCCAAATTATTGCATTCTGTCCGCACCAACCAGATTGCTGCAAGTGGTGCGTACGCAGCCGCTAGCCCCGTGGCCATTGGCTCGTGCTTTGCGCGCTTTTCTCCCCCCCCGGGAGTGCAGCTGCTGCAACTGCGAACGATTGAGCAATGGAAACGATCAATCATATGATTCTGAGAATAAGCGTAGGGCTATACAAAATGAAGAGAAACGCAATGTGGCGTTTCTCTTTCGCGGGCGAAGCACTTTTCCATACAAACAGTGTGCAGGTGCACAACGAAACGGCAGACACATCTCCCGTCCTGAACACATGACGATTGTCCCAGAGCAACGCATGCAGAGCGCGCCAGCCTTCATCACAGTCGTTCCAAACACAGCCTTCACAAACTCGTTCCTATCTTCCGCGAACCGCGTTAAGCTCACCAAAAGTTCGCCACATGATTCGCGACAAAACTTTTACGCTCCGCGAAGAGCCACGGTCAACGCCTGTCAAAACAAACATGACCAAAATGAGCGTCCGCTTTCTTCGCTCAATGTAACAAGAAGACAAGCGCTACAACTTTCGAGTGCAGCGTTAGGCTTCGCCACAATGGGTGTAATGGTACGTTTGAAAGAACAATTTCGTCTCATCTCGCCCAAGGCCGTTTTATCCTCGCTTGGTTTGCCTCAAGCCCCAACTCGTTCTGCCGTTCAACCGGCGATAGCACTCGAACAACAATCACAACGTTTGCAAGAAGCTTTTCAATACATCCAAAACATTGATTCACGACCTGCGGTGAACTGCCCAGACTTTCCACGATCATCAGACTGGATAAACAGTCGTCCGCTAAGTTTTTCAAAAGAGCTCAAAGGAAAGTTAGTGCTCTGTGATTTCTTCACCTATTGTTGTATCAATTGTCAACATGTGCTTCCGAAACTGCGACAACTGGAAGCAAAGTACGGCGAAGATGGCAGTGGCGGACTTGTTGTTGTCGGTGTACATTCTGCAAAGTTTACCGCCGAAAGAGAAACTGCCAATATCGCCGCTGCGGTGGAGAGATATGACGTGCGTCATCCAGTCGTCAATGACGAACGAATGGCGCTTTGGAATGCGCTCGGCGTCAGTTCTTGGCCTACCCTGGCCTTGGTTGGACCGCGAGGAAACTTGCTTGCAGTTTGGGCTGGAGAGAGACAAGAGGATGATATTGACGCTATCATAGCCGCTGCCTTGGAATACTACTCGCCCGTGATAGATCATCGACCATTGCCCAAAGCTCCAAAGCGAAGCGCTCTTTTGAAGCAACCGTCCGAATCGCCGCTGCGATACCCAGGCAAGGTCGCTCTCTCTGCAAGTGGTGATCGCCTTTATGTATCAGATTCGGGAAATAATCGCGTCCTTGAAGTGGACGCGCAATCTCGACGAGTTTTGCGCGTTTTTGGAAGCGGGGAGGCTGCGTTCATCGACTCGGAAGATCCGCAAAGGGCGGCGTTCCACACCCCACAAGGTCTGACTGAGCGTGAAGGGGTTCTGTACATCGCTGACACAGAATCCCATGCGGTGCGTGCGGTAGATCTTCGATCCGGAAGTGTCACCACAATCGGTGGCAATGGCGAGCAAGGTTTTGACTACGTTGGGGGCAAGATGGGAAAACTTCAACCTCTATCTTCTCCTTGGGATGTGGAGGTGGTTCACGATACATTGTTTGTAGCAATGGCGGGTACTCACCAGATTTGGAGTCTAGAGCTGCCACCACCCGGAAACAATCGTTCTGTGTCAAGCGCGTGGCAGGTGTTCTCAGGAACTGGCAGAGAACTAGAAAAGAACTCGCCAAACGGTAAACTTGCTGGCTGGGCTCAACCGAGTCATCTGAGTGCAACATCAAAAGGTTGGATGTATGTGGCGGATAGCGAGTCTAGCTCTGTCCGTGGCATTGATGTCCAGGATCGGCTACATCCTACCAAAACGATTGCCGGTGGCGACGGGCTGATCGCCGAGAACTTGTTCGCATACGGTGACAAAGAAGGACGCGGTGCAAATGCTAGGTTCCAACATCCCCTTGCGGTTTGCTATGATGAACGGCGCGATTTGATATACGTCGCGGATTCTTACAATCATCGAATCAAGGCGGTGGATATGTCAGGTGTCGCAAAAGTCTTGTGCGGCAGTGGTTCACCTGGTATGCGTGATGGCGTCGGGAAGGAAGCCATGTTTTGGGAACCTGCAGGTCTCGCCCTTTCGCCGAAAGGGGACAAGCTATACGTCTCCGATACAAACAATTTTGCTATTCGAATCGTCAACATTGAGAACAATACCGTTTCGACAATGTCATTTGCCTCAGCGGTTCCTCAGCCTGAGGTGCAGGACATGGGAAAGTCTTTGATTCCGTATCGACGGCGGGCGGTGCAGATATCTTGCAACCCGGCGACACCCAAGTCGACCATCAGTTTTGCAATTGGGCTTCCCGAGAAATCTCACTTTACGCCCGGCACAACAAGTAGATATCAAGTTAATCTGAAGAAGGAAACAACCGAAAGTGGTCCTGCCGGTGGGGTTACAATTATGAACAGCGGCATAGTGAAACAGAACAGAAACTACGGTTCATTCGCAGTTAATCTGTCTGACTATTCAGGTCCGTTGGCAGTTTCAGATGCCATTGAGGTTGAAACCGTGACTTACTACTGCACAGATGATGATGGTACCTGTCGCACTGAAGCCGACATCTTCCAAATACCGTTGTCCAATGAAGCACCAGCTACTAATCAAGTGTCCCACACAATTGTTCCACGAATACCAGCGAATGCTCGGAGAGCATAACGGAGGAAGGCAAAAACTAGCTCTAGATATACATTGTATGTAAATGGCAACAACTTGGTGTTATCTGCAGGAATGCAATCACGAGGTCCTTCGGACAGAGTTAGTGGAGCTGGCTCACCAGGCACGTTAACGTTGCAGGTGTAGCTAAACTTGCGCATTTGATCTGATTCTATGGGTTCCCTCTCACCAGCATACGCCAAGAGAGCGGTCAGAAGGCCTTAACAACCGTTACGTCAAAGTATAACGTGGCGTTGCGGGGAATACCGGGTGGCGGATTGTGTCCATATGCTAGATCCGGAGGAACGATTAAGTAACGCTCTCCACCTTCACGCATACCATTTATCCCGATATCAAATCCTTTCACACATTCACCCACACCAAGACGGAACTTGAACGGCTTTCGTGCGTCAGCTTTGTCAATTACTTTTCCGTTTTCTAATCTTAAGGTGTACTTCAAAGCCACGTTTCTTCCATGCACAACCTTCTTTCCGGAGCCGATAATGATATCCTGAAACTTTAGTCCCGAACGATGTTCAACGACCGGTAGACCACCTGCGCCTCGTTTCCTGACTGAGAGTTTCTTGCCTTTGTCTTCTTCCTTTCCAATACTCTCCTCCGCACCATCCTCATCATCCTCATCATCATTCGACATGCAATCATCTTCAGCATCACTATCACTGAAAACGACTTCCATGCCCATCATTCCGGCGCCCAATTCAATATCATCTTCGTCTTCGTCTTCATCAGTAAACTCAATTTCGTTTCCAACAACGTGAATTACAGCCCCAGCAGCAGACTTGCCGGCGATAGAAAGCCCAAGTCGAGAAGTAATAGGGAGGTCAAGTTTGGCATTTTCAGAACTTGAAGACAAAACCGCAACAGCTACTCTTTTCGAATGTTGCTCATCAGCGGATTGCTCTTCTTCCACTTCTTCCTCTTCTTCTTCGGGTTTCAAAATTTCCAAGATAACTCGAGCCTTCTCTCTCTTTGGATGTCTCACAAGACAGGCCTTTAAAAAGTCAAACGAATAGAAACAGAAGCGGTTAGCACATAGCCAAGGTTCGCTCGCATAGATTCAATAGACTTACGTTGCTTAGGAAAACGTGTCGGTCGGGGGAAGCATCTATCCAGACTACCTTCCTCGGCTTGACTTCAACTCCTACAAACGTCATCTGAGCCAAGCCTTAGTTGGGCAGGTTTGAGCTCTGGGAAAAGTAGAGTTTAGACCGTGGCGCTTTGACGAGTGAGATGGCGCGCCAAGTTAGTTATAGTTTAGACCTCTTCGCAAAGTCTGTCGGCCTTATCAGGTCCTCGTGCGAACTATACGGAGCTTCTTCGAAATGCAAAACGTCTCGCTCTCGCGTGTTTTATCCAACTGTTTGTACGAACGTTGTTTCGTCGGCCCCAGAACTCGAAATGTTTGATTCGCCGCAATGGATCAATTGGTATTTGTTGATGCCTCTGGACTAATTGAAAGGCACTCGAACTAATGGAAATGTACAGAACAAGGTCCACTGGACCTTGTTCCTGGACCTTGTTTTTTCCGAGGCAACACCTAATTACCAATTAATCCGTCCAATGATGCTCGGAAAGCTTGATGTTTGGGTCGGCTGATTGGTCAAACGCACTCAGTTGCATCCTCAATGGATCCTTGCTGTTAGTTGGGTACAACATGATTGTCTAACTTAGATTGGACTTTCCCCTTCTCCCCCGCATTGCTCCAGAAATCCCCCTCGTCCAGACGGCTCTTTGAGCAGTTCTACACCGTTGTAGTGAGTTCGAGCTCTTGATCCGGAACGGGTCCCTCCCCAATAGAAAATCCTGAAGCTGGAATAAAACCAGAGTTGGAAATTCCTCAACGTCCACGTTATACTCAACTGAAAAGCTTCGCACGAACCGTCGGAGCACTTCACAAACCGCTGCAAAAAGTTATTGAAAACGGCTGCTTTCTCCAACAAGAATGACTGGAAACTCCTTTACATCGCTTGTTCCACTGACGCTTCTTGCTGCCTTGATATCTCTCTCTCAAGCATATTACTACAATGATGTGTCGCCAGCAGATTTCGACACGCTTCTTAATCCAGAGAAAGCGTCAATCATGGTCGAGTTTTATGCCCCATGGTGCGGTCATGTACGTTACTTCTCCGGGGAATGCAGAGAGCGACAAAACTTCTTCTAACCTCTTTCTGTAGTGCAAGAATCTGGCGCCAGAGTATCAGAAGCTAGGTGAAACATTCGAGCGCTCGAAGGATGTTGTCATTGCTCAGGTTGATGCTGATAAGCACAAAGAACTTGGTAACCGTTTCAAGGTTCAGGGTTTTCCAACACTGAAATGGATTCCAAAAGGATCGACATTTGAAGATGCAGAGGATGTCAGAGTCGCGAGAACTGCATCGGCTTTGCTAGACTTTGTCAATGAGAAGACTGGCGTTGAGAAGAAGCTCAAGGGCTCGATAGAAAACATTGTCGAGTTAACCCCAGGCAATTTTGAAAGAGTGACAGGGAGCGCAGATCACCATACTCTTGTGGCTTTCGTTGAACCAAGGTGAGTTAATCAGAGAGTTTTTGCGGAACGAAGTTAACAGTGATTTTCATCTAACATTTAAGTGTACTGCGCACCAACTGCTCTTGATCCCTGTTCAGCCAAGCCGTACGTCCTTACTTTCCCTTTCACCAATCCGGTTATAAGACCATATGTACTGACGATTTGATTCATATAGTGCGCAGCAGCGTTACAAACTTGGAAGAAGGTTGCAACTCTTTTCTCAGAAGACAAGGAAGTTGTAGTTGGGAAGCTCGACGCGGACAAGTTTGGACTGATTGCCAAAGAACAAGAAGTTTCGACATTCCCAACTTTCAAGTATTATGGAAAGGCAGGAGCTCAAGTGTACGAAGGCGAATCAACGATAGAAGCGCTTGTAGCGTTCATTAACAAGTTGACGGGTATGGATGTGTCGTTCGATGACGGAGTAGTGCCCTCGGCTGGCAAGATTCTTGAGATATCTGAGTTTGTGAAGTCGTTCGTCAAAGCTGAAACAGAGGAGGAACGTGCGTCCTTGGTGGATACGTGCAAAGAAACTGTGGAAACACTAGATGCTAAAGCAAAAGAGAATTTCGACTCCTACTCCAAGATATTCAAAAAGATAGCGGAAAAGGGTATTGGATACATCAGCAAAGAGAAGTCTCGGCTCATGTCGCTGCTTGATGATGAAGAAAGTTTACAACAAGCTCAGAGAAGGAAGTTCATGAAGAAACTGAATGTTCTCGAACATTTTACAGAACTTTGATCAAGAGTTTCTTTTGTGAACCCGAGGACAAGCAAGCTTGCGTTCGGAGAATATATAAATCTAAAGCTTTGCAAACTCCTGCGGTGGGTGAGCATAATATACACAATATAATTATGTCGAGCAAGTAACGCACACTTCGTGGGCTCATCATGAACCCACCATGTGTGCATGATGGGCTGCAGCTGAAGCGAACAAGGTCGGCATAACACACGCGTGCAAGTACAGTACGCAATCAAAAGCTCTTCGATGTTTCATGTTATCTGCTCACCGGTGTGTTAGAAGAGGAACGGAGAAGATTCCTGTAAAGACCGAATGCTTGAAAGCCACGTCCTCGATTTTACTGATTACTGTTTACAAGCATTGTTCCTGAACCGACCAGACAAGCAATAAATTTTGATCAAGCGAGGCGCTAGGAGTACATCAATTGGACAACTTCGAACAGAATCTTAAGTCTCAGACAACACGAGTTTCGGCAGGCACTTCTGTAGACAAACATAAGGGCTCAATTGTGTCCAACAAAGATTCTGCGTAGCACGTTGCGTCAAACTCTGAGAACAATATGCAGTTCTTTGAACAAGAAAAATGAATTAGAATTTGCCACAGTACTGGTTGATAGAACGGTAGTAATGGTTGCAAGCCACAAAGTCGCCGCCTTGCCCGAAGTCACTCGAACCAAAAACAGCCTTGTGGGAACGCAGGCGGCTACACGAAGTGTGTTTTGAGAAGACGCGCGTGTGGAAGGCGGATGTTTCAACTGAACTGTTGCTGAGAGATTTCCACACCATGCAGATGAATTCCAGGATGACTGGCAAGGTTTCGTTCTCCAATCATTGAACGCCTATAAACCTACCAATGCTTTCGAGCATCTCATCTTCTGGACAGCGTTCAGTGTCATGGTTTCTTCGTCGCAGAAGCCGAACACTCAAGGATCGCGATCCCCCCAAGCCATGGTAGGATTTTGTTGTGGCGATACTGTGGGTACCGGAGGCACCGCAGTAGCCGCAGCAGCTGACATGGCGATCTGCACTGCAGGAACTGTGGCAACCGAAGCGACCTGAGATGGCATGGATGTCGGTAAAGAAGTATTCAGTCCGGTTTGAATTGTATTCGGGATATTTGGCAACGGACTCGCAATGGGTGGCGCAACGTTCGTGGCGTGAGCGCTAGCTGGTTGTGTTGGTTGGGGCGTGCAATCAATAATGACCTTGATAGCCTTGCTCGTCCGGTTCCGTGAAGCCTCAAACGCATCCATTGCGTCGAGCATCTTGAAGCGATGCGTGACGAGCCTCTTCAGGTTGACCTTACCAGAATTGACAAGGTCCAGTGCTACAGGATACGTATTGCAGTAGCGGAAGACGCCACGAATGTCGAGTTCGCGAATTCCAATTTCTAGCGCTGGTAAGGGAACCTCAGGACGGCCCATGCCCACAAGTACAACCACTCCTCCGCGTTTCGCACCGTACACACAAGCTTTTATCGCAGAGTCCACACCGGATGCTTCAATGCACACATCAGCGTACGTTCCTTCTACAGAAACCTTTGGATCGGCTTCGCTGTGCGTGAGAATAGCTCTATTAGCTCCCAGCTCCTTGGCCACCTGAAGTCGGTCAGTATCAACGTCTTGAATATAAATCTGAGAGGCGCCTGAGGCCCTCGCTGCGAGCATACACATGAGACCAATAGGCCCAGCACCAGTAATAAGCACAGTAGAGCCAAGCGTGACGCCTCCCCGACGGCACGCATGAATACCAACGGAGAGGGGTTCGAAAAGAGCAGCTTCGTCAAAAGAAATCATTGGTGTAAGTCTGTACAGGAAGCGAGCGGGATGGACTACGAAATGGGCCAGCGAGCCATTGATTGGGGGAGTGGCTGCAAACTTGACGTCCGGGCAGAGGTTGTAGCGACCACCCCTGCACAGTGAGCATCCAGCACACGGAACGCCCGGCTCGATAGCGACACGGTCTCCTTCTTCGACGTTGGTTACATTCTCACCCACGAGGCGAACCACACCAGATCCTTCGTGGCCCAGGATCATGGGCTTGTCGACTATGAAGTCACCAATACGACCATCGGTCCAATAATGTACGTCCTGCAGAAAAAGAGATATAGATGGGCTGTTAGATTTACAGCTGCAACGGCGTGAGGACAATGATGGGTGAGCGCAAAGAGGGAGAACTTACAGATCCACAGATGCCAACGGATCGCATGGCAACAAGCACATGCCCCTCTGGAATTGCGGGGATGGGGACCTTTTCGATGCGCAAATCGCCGGCACCGTGAAGCACGATGGCTTTGTTTTCTACGCCGTCGACGTTAAGATGGGCGTTGGCCTTGAGAAGACCATCGTACTTGAGTCGCTTGGAAGGGTCAACGGGGTTCGCACCGGCCTGACGTTTGCGAAAGCGTGCGGGGTGACGCTCATACACAGCCTTCTGCGAGGCGGGGATCTTGTCGCACTCAAGAATATGGTTCTTCATGGTCTCAATCTTGCCGCGAATTCTGGTCTCAATGTCGGCCTTGAGGCAGTATCGACAGTTGGCGATGCGGAACTTGGATTCTTCGCCGTTGACAGTTTGCCACATGCCCGCATCGGCGAAGAAAATCCATTCGGGTGAGCGCTTGGAGCGGTTGCGAATGCGGTTCTGACAGGCGAGTTTGACGAGATTGGGATCGAGTTCGCCTTCGGGGGCGTCATCCTGCGGTGCGGGTGCTATGGCCAAGGGCTGGGACATGTGTTGCGGTATGGGTTGCTGCGCCATGGTGAGGTGCTGTGGGGTTGGCAGAGGACCGGCACGCGGGTAGCACGCTTCGGTACCCTTTGGTAGCTTGGGGCAGCGACTATATGCGCTAGGCGCGGAAGGTGGGCGTGACGGCGAAGGTCTCAAACAAGGGGGGCGTTGGCGTGACACACGTCGGACGCGGCGCGGTTAACGGGCTATTGGGGATTCCTGCCGCGGCTACGCTCGACTCGCTCGACGCGGCACAGCGCGACTCTCGGGACAGCTCGGGTTCTGGCACACGGCGGGAGAATGGCAGACGGGCGGCGCGACGGGGGCGCGGGCAAGATGCCAACGAACAGCACTAGACGCGGCGTTCGACGGACGGTACCGACGAAGGACGGGGGACAACGTGCCGCTGCGACACGCCGGCGCTAAGAACACCCGAGGCGGCTTGCGCCTCCACACGACTTACGTGCAGCCGCGGCGATCGAGCAGCGCAGCGTGGCGGCGCCGACGCGTGGACACGCGCGCCAGCGCCGGCGCTGTCAGTGCGGTGGCGCACGAGCTCAACAATGCAAGGTGGCGGAGCCAGCGCTCTGCGCGGCGAACGGGCGGCGACGACCCGCAGCGTGTGCGTGCCACGCGGCTGACATGCGCGCTGCATTGGTTGCGCCCCCTTTTTGTCGGTTACGCGCCGGGGCGCGTCCGAGAGGCGCGAGAGTGCTCTTGTGTGCCGCGATATCGACGAAGCGCGCCACCTTTCCTGTTCCGCCGCTGTTCGCTGCTGCTTGCGAGTTGTGCGCCGCGCTGCGATTGTTCGCTGCGATTGCTTGCTGCGAGTGGTGAAGTTCTTCCTCGTTGCGCCTCGTTGCGTTCACCCCGCGATTATGGGCGCTGTTCTCAGAGTTGGCGCGGCGTTCGTTAGCTTCGTGGCGCTTGTGTTGGTGGCCGTCGCCATTGCGTCCAACTATTGGCTCAAGATTTCGCTTGATGCCGACGAACAAAGCTCGCCGCTCAACCCCACCACCATGGATGACGGCTTGAACGACCTCACCATCCGCTACAGGCTGGAGCACTTCGGCCTTTGGGTCGGTTGTCATCGAGAGTTGGTAAGTGCACTCCCTCCTTTCGTCGGTGCTTTGTGCAGCCTCGCTCACATCTCATGCTTGTGCTCGCGATTCGTAGGTATTTGACAAACGCTCTTGCGCGTACATCGGCGCCTCGTGTTACACAGATGTGTGCTGGGTGCGCAACGGCGTAGACCCCACATGCTTGAACTTCCGATTGTTGCCCATAGATAACTGCGCCGCGTACCAAGCAACGCGCGCCATGGTGGTCATCGGCACAATCTTTCTCATACTGGGTTCGTCGGTGCTGGTCGTGTCCGTGTGCATCACATCGAAGAGCCTGTCCACCGCAGGCGCGGTGCTCACCTTCGTGTCGTCCATCTTCCTCATGATTGGGTTTGCGGTCTTCTACGATCGCACGCACAACTTTCTGGATCAAATCGCGTCCATTGGTTGGTCGTTCATCCTGCTCATCGTGGCATGGCCGCTGGCGTTCGTGGCCGCAGTCATTGCTTTGTTAGCCTCCTTACAACACCAAAAACAAGAGGAGTTTGAGGAATCTGGGTAATCACTCGTCTTCTCCGCGCTCTCCCGTCTTTGTTCTCGTGGCATGGCCAGCTCAATCTCTTCCAGCTCAATCTTTTCGGGCCATCCAGTGTTCTTGTTTTTTTTGTTTTTTTCTGATATGACAATCCGTCTTGAACAAATCCACCATGTACCGTTGTACGTCCTTGCACACGCAGGAGTGTCACGTCATGTAGCAACGTTCTTGCTGCCGTTCCGCCGTGTTCCGTCTTCGTCATCTGGAAGTGCTGATACGTAACATATGGTCTGGGAGCCCTTACGGCTTTTCTCTGACGCTACGATTTTCGACTTAATTCTAACCCAGTACAAAGCTTGACACTCTCCATCTTCCCATAAAGCATCTTCATTGCACCTCTGCTTTCCTCGTAGTTACGTTCGCCGCGTGGGCTCAGGGGAAGGCCAGGAGCCAGTGACGTATTTTAGTTTATAGTGTACAAGGGACGTTTTCTGCAACGACAAACTGTTCTCTATGGAGCAAAAAATGTGTTCAATTGCTCTCATTTCTGTCGGACAATCTCTTCATGAACGCCAGAACCGCATTAGTACCCACCTCATCCCAACGCTCGTCTGACAGAACTCTACCAACAACATCCTCTTCCGTGGCGATCAAATTAACAGAAAGCCTCAATTTGGTCTCGCTGTCAACCTCACGCACACATGTCTTATCAAGCACCACATCGGTGGCGCCCCTCAAATCCACCGCAGTGTCCTTCAAATGGCTGCTCAACAACAAAGGTCTCAACCAAACTCTGTCCCTCCCATCGTCAATTTCCTGTACAACTTCAGCAAACATGGTGGCAAAGCCTTCCTTCTCCACCTTCACAATCTTTCGAAACGCCGGTTTTGCCCTCTCCCTCGACTCTATCCGACTGGCTCTGTACCCAAATTCGTCTTCCAATGAAGCAGGTCTCCACGGCGGAAGCATTGGTTTCGAGCCGTCAAAGTGATGGAACGAATGGTTGAAAGGCGGGCCAAGTGGAGGGAACTGTTGAGAGTCATCGTCATCCGAATCACCCTTCGCCGACGCGCGCACACATGTCCTGCGGCCTGAACAAGCGTTGGACGCACCGTGAGTACGTAGCGAGTTTGCTGTAAATGAGCTCACAAACGCCATGGCGACGGCTTCTGTCCTGGTTCGACGGAGCGCCACGAAGCTCAGCAATTACGCCTTTGTTGCTCGTCGGTTAAAAGGCGCGCTCGGTCCGGAAGCCGCGCAGTGGAACGTGACGCGTGTGTTATTTAAGATGCAAATATCTGCCCCGGTGATAAGTGTCACAGCGAGCCTGTGCGGTGAAGATGCAAGCTCAGAATGCAAACGGCGCGGTGACACGTGACTCGCCATGACAAGGGGCAAAAACGGCAGCACGCCTGCATTTTCGCGTCGTGCAGTCGGTCCCGGGCCAGCTGTCCTCTCTGATATTGCTCGAGGGAAACAGATGTGGCCGCCAACCTCCCTGCCATTGACGTTGTCGACCTTTTGCCATTGCAGGGCGCGACTGCAAATCACGTGCTCACACACAGTATAGTCGAACAAGTCGAGCTGCCCAACAAGTCACTAAGCGAAGTTAACCATTTTGTTTATCTCTACACTTGGATCTACCTCAGCCACGTACCAAAAAACCTCAGTCACCGCCATTCCTCATTCCTCACGTATCGACCACAATCTCAGAGGTACGGCTTCGGACTCGGGTTGGAAAAATCAGGCATCGGCCTGGCCCTGAAAACCCTGCGCCGCCTTTCCATCTCCTCCCGTTTACGTCTCTGTTCCTCCATTTGCTTCAAAGCCTTTGCCTGCAATTCCGCACCGGTCAAATGGAACGGTTCCGGGATCGTCACGCGCTGTCTCGGCGGTCTTCTAGTCTCCGACAGCGTTGCTCGTCTCGCGCCACCACCTCCAGGTGGTCCCCTCATTTCCTGCAGCTTGGAAGACGCCGCGGCCCCCCTGATGTTGGATGGAGAAAGCGTGGCCCGTCTGTTATTGTTGAACGATAACGTTCTTCGCAACGGCCCGTGCAAAGGCGCCATGTCATTCATTCCCTGAGGAGATGCTTTCGGTCGATTGTTGGGAGTCACCGGCGAAGAGCTTGTTCCCATTCTTCGAGCTGCACCCAACTGACCAGGGGAACCAGCTAATCCAACAGGAGGTACTCCACTGAACGTGGAACCACGCGGCAAACGACTCCCAGGTGATGCCGAGGCGCGATCTCGGTTACGCGCGTTCAACAAATCTGCCACGCGAGGAAGCTTGATGGGTTTGCGATCGTTCGACAAACTTCTCCCAGCTCCGAGCGACGCGGGACGACGAGGTTGGTGCTGAGAACTGGATGCGCCACGTCCCCTCAACGGGCTCATCCCCCTCGGCGACGTAGCTGCACTTCTGGAGGATGGGGTCAATGTTCCAGAGGAAGACGCCCTGCTCGGTGGAAGGCGTGACGACATGATGCGAGACCCAGGCGACATGGAGGTAGGAGTCATGGACCCAGCCAAACGCCTTCGTGGATTAGCCTCACCATCATTCTCCCGTGTTTCCATCCTTGTGCTTGAAGCAGTTGAATTGGCCGGACTCGCCGCATTGTGTGACCTTCTCGGAATCCTGGACGGCGTCAGAGTTCTCCTTGTTTCGGGTCTCACAGACTTGGTCGGGGCTGCGGCTTGAGTTTGTTCGCTTGCTAAGGGAACGTCTGCATTCGCTGCAGATGCTGTTTCCAACAAACTTTCCTCAGCCTCTTTCTTCACTTCCGAATCAACCCGCAAATCCTGCACGTCAACAGGGCTGATATCTTCTTGAGCAGGCGTGTCGCCCACCTCTTCTGCTGCTGCATCTGTCCTTGTAGAGAGAGGTTTGGGGGCCATTGTCGATCTGCTAACATCACCTGCTCCTTGGCGGACTGACGCAGAAGGCGGTGTTGAAATCGTTTCCGAAGCACTGTCAGACACACCGTTGGCGTCGTTCTTCGCGACCTTTTCTACGAGTTCGTGTGCGGCATTAGAGTCGTCTTCTACGTGCTCGCGCACATCCTCCGCCGTTGATGAGGCTGTCTGTCTGACCGACACCGCAACAACGGGTTCTCCGGGTGAAAGCTCATCGTAGGTTTGCGCTTTGCGCACGGTGGAAACATTTGCGACACTTCCAATATCCGCCGGAGAAACAAATGCGGAAACGGAGCTATCCGTCGCTGCCATCCTGTCCTTTGAAGTAGAAGTGATCGGAACGGACGCGATATCAGTGGAATTCGACGTCGTCAACGCGTTTTGATCTTCGGCGACCTCCTGTAATGGAGACGGATTTAATGTTGAATATTCCCCAGTTGCATACGCCGGCGTACTGTTTTCAGAGTCACGAATTTGGTGTGTACTCGTAGTCTCGAAAGTCTCGATGACAGAGACTCGTTCCAGACGTGAGCCGTCGTTCTCGACCTTGCTTGATATGGTCGTAGAGGTGATCGTAAACGATCTTGAGTTTGATTCCACTCCCGGAATGTTCGATTTTTCCGCCAGTGGCCTCGGCACTGATGGCTGCGCTCTATCAACAATCTCGCTTACTTGTACGGAAGCGTGCGCCATATCTGCTCCTCTGTCACTCTTCTGCTCTTCAGAGAACGAATCGTCGATCGGGGCAGAAATGTCTCCCTTACTGTTTTCATCGCTTCGGGTGATATCCGCTCCATGAGCAGATGTGATGGTCTCGCTGCGCTCCTCGGCTGAGGCAGGTTCTCCTTCAGGTTGAGTTTGTTCATCCTTTGCTGTTTGTACACCAGCTGCTATGGAGTAAGTGTCCAAAGTCTTAATCGCATGAGCAACCGATTCGTCAGTAACTTCAAGATCGTCCGCATCCACGTGAAGAGATTTGGAAAGGGCATCAACTTGGACAGTACTGCCTTCGAACTCATCATCAGCAGCATTACTTTTGACTGGAGGGACAGACGGGTCAGAAGCGTTGGAAGGTGGCAAAGAAGACGTTGCACCTTTCTGTACGTCACGCTCAGATTTAGATAACGAAACAACTGACAACGCACGTTGCGAAATGCGGTCAGCTTCATCGGCGATGAGTTCAAACTCAGAAGGATCAACAGTGGCACCAACGGAAGATAAGTCAACGTCGTCGTCCAAAGCGGGAGTGTTCTCCTTGGATGCAGTGGTAAAAGTATCAGTCGCGTGGGCAAAAGATACGGAGGACTTGGAATTACTGGAGCGTTGGAATTGTTCAACAATGGGTGCAATGGACGTTGCTGGCCTAGAAGCATCTGACAAACGCTGCTCTGATTCGAAACGATCGACGATTGGAGCGATTGATGGTGATGAATGTTTGGTGGATGAGGTATCTCGTGACAGCGGATTTGGAGCGGTGTTTGATTCGAAATGCTGTACAATGTCGGCGATTGAGCGGGTTGTAGACACGCTTAAGCGGGGTACAGGAGAACCAAAAGTGGTGCTGACTTGATAGTCGGACGTGACGGACACGGCTTCATCAATAGCCAGACTTGAAAACGTAGACTGTGGGGACAAAACTGCGTCGGCATCTACGGTAGGTGCGGTAAGATTTGAAGCTGAGTTATGCTGAGGGTGTACAATAGGTTGTTCCAGATGTTTGACGGTGGCGGAATAAATCTTGTCACGGTTATTTCCATGTTGCGCTGGGTATTCATTCCGCTGGGGAGGAGGCGGTTGTGCAGATGGATTGTGTTCGAGCCGTTGTTCGATTGCAGCTATAGCGTTTTGCACGTTGTTGATGATGGACAGAGTATGCGGTAGCTCGCGTCGCGACGGCGCATGCTGTCGCGGAGAAGACGTGGAAGAAGTGGTGGCATCCATTCATTCACAAGTCGGGCGTGGATGGATGGGGTGGCAGAGAAAGGG
>JASCIV010000377.1:0-22202 GCA_030374735.1 Gracilaria caudata
GCCATGGATACCACACAATACACTCGCTTCCTAGCGAGTCCGATCGCCGTCGTGGCGTCGGCCGAGCTCCGCGCCAATGCCGCCGCCAACGCGAGCCGCATCCGAGAGCTCGAGAACATGTTGCATACCAAGCGTCGCGAGATAGAGCGCTTACACAGCGCCAAGCGCCAACGCAGCAGCAGTGTATCACCACCGGTCAGCATGACCACCACACCGGTCACCTCGCCCCGAACCATCGACTACATCAAGCAGAGTCCCCGTGAAATGGCCGCAAGGGGCTCGCACTGGAGTTTTGCAGAGAAGGCGCGCTTCGAAGCAGCGCTGCATCGATACGGCCCGTTTGCCTGGGATCACATCATCCGCGCCGTCGGAACACGCTCCGAGAAGCAAGTCAAGGCGTACGCCGCGCGGTATAGAAGGAGGAAGAAGCTGGCAGCAAGGGCGCAACAAGAGGCTGTTCGCGCGTTTGCAACCGCTCAACTCAATGCTGCGGCGGCTGCTGCCGCCGCTGCTGCCGCCGCCAACCATTCGCTTGGCATGCCTGTTAGCGCAAAGGGCCGTGAGATGAGAAAATCGGAACCTCGATTGGCCACCATCATGCCCGCTGATTTTCGCTCCACACCTGGCGTGCATGTTCGCTCCGACGGAGTGGCGCCGTTCGGATGCAACTTGAGCTTGGGCGGTACACCTCGCATGAGCGATTGGACGTCGCAGCCTTTGGATGAAGCGGCACGCCAATACACGCCGCCCGAGTGGCGCTTCAATGAGAGCGCGGAGTACGTGGCCGTGAAGACAGAGGCGACGGAAGAGAAGGCGGTGGCGGGGGAGGGGCCGGACGCAGATGCGGACGCGGATGCGGACGCGGACGCGGACGGAGCCGGCACCGAGACGAGTACGATGGAGAGCGGAAGCAACGATGAGAGCACGGAGTGCGCATTTTTCGGCGACGACGTGGAGGAACACGACGGATTGGCGGACATGATCGAGATGGGCGCGGAGGAGATGTCGCTCGACAGCACACTGCTGCAGGATGGCGAGGACTGGCAACTGACTGACAGTTTGGGCAGCGAGCTGCTACCGGACACGCTGCTGGGCAGCCCGCTGTGAGCGCGTGCGCTGTTGGTAAAAACCCGCGCAGTTTGCTGAGCTTTCCAAAACGAGCGCATTTGCGCGCGCCAGCGGCATGTGCCTTTTTTTTCCTTTTTTGCGCACTCCGATGCAGCGCGAGAGTGTTCTGCGACCTCGTCGCGTATCCGTGTGGGCTTGTCATCGTTCAGCGTCGTGCCTCTCCCAGGGGCATCATCCCCCGCCAACAAACGCGCGCTCCATACGTTTGCTTCCACCACCTTGTGTTTTGCACCCTTCCACATGACTGGTGCCTTTTTGTGCCTCCTTTTCCGGGCGCGTGTCCATCGGCCAATGTGATGCTCTGCGCCCGTTCTGCTCCACGTACGCACTCCACCGCAAATCGTTTTCTGCCATGTGAATCAAACCGATCCATTCGATTGTGCTCCGCTTCCTCTTCGTGCTTCAGCTTCGTGTGCCATTTTCTTCACGTATTGCACTCCACTCCGCAGCATAGCCTCGACACGCACACAAAAGCTCGCTCATACCCACCGTTGTCGCTACGCCACACATTTTAACGCCATCACGTCCGTTAGAAGTACAGTACAACACGGAATAGAACTTATCCCATTATCGATAAACGCATAATGAAGCACGCTTTCCCAGCCTGACGTACACTCATTGAGCAAATGCGCCCCAAACTTTCTTCCAGCTTGAAACATTCCGCTATCAGCGCCTCTTATCATCATGTATGTTTTCCCACAGCTGCGACTCACGGTCCCAACTGCGTGAAACAGTGCCCAAAGCGCCGACTCCCATACTGCATCTGCGTCGCCTGCCATGCTTGCGATCGGCGGTGCACGTGTCGCTCGCCACGCCGGCACAAAAACGTCCACGGAGTCGCTCTCCGCCGCCTTTCCGCGCAAAAACCGGTTCCAAAAACACTTCCATTTGTCGATCACGATCTACCCAGAACTTTCATCGCAGCTTGGTCTTTGGCTGTAGCATAGCGGTGGCAGGGTTGAGCGATCTTGAAACGGTACGCACTCCTGCACCAGATCCGCTTCAAAGCCGTAAACCAAACATGTTCCAAACTAGATCTTCATCCAAAACCAAAACGCACCTCCTCGCGATCACGCGCACAGATATCACATTCACATGGGAACGAGCCCGAGCGCGATGTCAGAACAGAGCTGGTCAATCCGTTGATGGTCAAAACACCCGATTCGCAACTTGTTCACACGAATTACGAGGGGGGATGCATGAATTTTCAAAAACGAAAACGTGCTACGTTTCACAATGCCAAAATCGATCAAAAAACAGTGTTCAATGCAAGTTGTAAACGCACCTTTTCGCGAGTTTCAAGAGCACCAAGATCTGCTATTGTTGGCGACGCTTCGTTGATTCCATGCAACGCGACTGTAGCCTTACGTCGCGCGTACGATAATGCTGAAAACTCGCGAATGTCAGTACACCGTCAGTAAAGGAGAGCGCTTGCAGCGTGTGTGTTGAAGAGATACCATGAGTTGGTTCGGTTAGGAAGGACCACGGTGGTTCATACCCATGCAGCGCGAATTCGATCTATATGTGCTTCACGGCTTTGGGGGTTTCGTCAGCACTGCCAGTTGCGTTAAGAACAAATAAACGTTGCCGTATAGACAACGAGCAACGTCGTCTAGCAGAAGCAAGAAGCAATTTACGGCGTACTTATAAACGGTAATCGTAGGCGGAAAAAGAAAAACGCACGGCCCGAAAAGACAATGCAGAAACCGAGGGGCGTTCAGACGAAGCTTGATGAGAATGTGATTAGATTAAGAACGTAGTGCGTAGCAAAACATCAAAAAGAAAACTGCGCAAACGAAACTGTTCCGTGCCCTTACGCGACGTATCTCGCGTGCATTTTTGGTTCCAGACGCTGAGCAGTGATGTGGCATTGTGAAGCAAGGCCGGTAAGCTGCATGGACAGTCGTGTGTGCATAAATGTGAGTGGAGCTCTTGTCATTTTGAGTCTCGTTACCCAACGGCTGGGAGGAACCAAAGCACATGAGACTCAGGGCATTTCCATGCTGGCAAGATGTAATCGGTGGGCATGGCAATGGAACAGCCGCATCGAAGCTACTAAACGGTAGCAAGAAATATCGCGCAGCTCGATGGGGAAGGCAATTGAACTGCAGCCGATGTGGAGGCCGAAGCGCTTATGAGAACTGAGCGGCGATGGGAAGCACAAACACTACCGATGAGGCCGGGCTGGTTGAATTAGTTGGGCCCAATGATCGATGCGAATAGGGAAGCAGATCCACATAGATCCCCTTCCGACTGGCGGAAGCGAATCGCATTGAGCGAAATCGTAATGATCGTGATGATCGCCTCTTTTTTCTGCGCCATTTGGTCTTATTTTTTTTTTATCTCGTTTGGATTCTTTTTCTTGTCTCGGTTGGATTTTTTTTGTGCTCGTTTTGATTGCCCGGCTGCCAGCACAGAGGACGCGCATATGCGGAGGCAAAGGAAAGAAAAAACAGACGCGCTTTTTTTTAGCACTTACACGCACGTGAGCACCCGCGCGGTGTGTAACCAAGCCGGTGCACAGCATTGTTGTGGGCACTCGGTGGCACCGTCGTACACGTCTGTGTCAGTGTAGGCGTCGGCGACCACTCAGGATGCTCGCAGCTGCTGGCTCAAGGTGTTGGTGTTGCAGATTAACCTACAGCGGGGCACATTGCGGGGACAGCCACCCCTTCACAACTGATTTGCCCGTGCGCGAAATGACCCTGCTGCGTGCGACGCACGCGCCTCTGTTTCACTCAAGTCCACGCGCCGCAATATGCACCACGCCGCGCATATCATATACGTGTACCGTAAGGAGATCGTGTTGGACACACCCTGCAAGGGTGTGTCCGACACCCCGCACGAATTCGTGGCGCGTACAACATCCACTTGTGCTTGCGCATTGCACGGTCCACTGGGGCGCTCGGACCAGAATCGACGGCTTGAATGCTCTCCGCTTCGTGTACTTTCCATTGCACTCAACTCCGGCTTACGAGTTGCAGCTTTCACATGCTCACGTCTTCGTCGTCACTGCGTCAAATTGTGTAACCAGATTTGTACGAAAAATATTAGCTGTCTGCCTCCAACTTCGCTGCGATGCACCACTGCACGTGATCGTGCCAAGATACTGCGTGTTGTGACGCTCGCTCTCCGCCGAGCAATCTCCGTGCCTCAACACCAGTGTCCTCTTTCGTTCTGTCGGTACAAAGTCACTGCTGCCACTCGTTTATTGTTCGCCTTGCTGTCGCTGCGTAATGTTAATTGCTCGATATGTACTCGTGATTTGCTCGTTTCCCCAAACCACGTGCTAGACTGCCTGCGCAATATCACTGATGCGTTCTCATCATCAGCTGATTTTTGTGAAACAACCTAGTAGAACCACTGACAGAAGCGCAAAGAATATCTTGAGAAAGTACGGCCAATCTTCTTTCTCTTGTATTGATTTGATTGCGCGTGCTCCGTTACGACAGACAAAAGAAGGGACCGTCAATGAGGATTGCGAGGACAGTGACATTCGAATAAATAGATCCGCGTTTTCTCACCCCTTAGGGCCTTTCCATGAGTTACCGTTACCAATCGCTGGAAACTTCGTCCTTCGCTCCTTAGGCGTACAAATACAAAGTACGAAGGGCACAAAACGATATCTCACAGCCCCAAATCGTGGGTCAATGTCTTGATAGAGTAGAGGGACTAGGTCTACTGTTGTGAATTTCATTTTGAAGGCAGTCGCCGTTGAGTTTCCACCGCGGATCAATCTCTGGGGATATGACCCATCTATAGATCATATTGCTGTTTAAGCATGCTTTCTGATACACAACACCTCAACTGTCGTCTTCACTCCGCAATTTCTGGTGCTACTCTGCTTTTGTTAGCAAACCAGTTTCAGATTCTCTCAAGACGTCTGGATGCATCCGTCAACTCCCAGCTACCTGATTGATTCCGGCATTTATAGTTGATAAGTGCCTACTGGCTTCACAGACCTCGTTCACGTTCATATCGGTGTGCGCCTCGCTTCCAGAATCATAACCGTACGAGCTTCATGCGTCTACGACGCGATGGTCTGGTTTTCGTTCAAGCCAGAAAACATAGCTCTCATCCCGCATGGGCCTTTTGCTTGCCATCTCACCTCCAAACTTCAAAGCATTACGTTGTTATGCTAGACGCAGCATTTTACATTAACTCGCTGTCACTCAATTCTTTCACGCGGAATCTTCATTCTCCATCTAGTCTTGTACGCTTGTTCATTTCGGGCGCAGGAAAGGAAAATTCATCACTGGAAAACGTGCTCATCTGAATTCGTGTTGATGAATGCAGTTGGCAAAATCAAAACGCATAGAACAGAATCAGCGTTGTGCTCCATTCGAATCGTGTGGTTATGCTTGCTATCTTGGTTTCCGTGCAGCAGTGAATCATTCAATCGTACCATGATTCTGAATAGGTTTCTTTCAGTCTTACTCATCCCAAATCGCGGGCCATATCGCTATGAAGTTTCCCGGTGAGGATCGCGCAGATGCCGAACATTCCTTATCCCTCAATGTCCGTTTATTTCCTAAATTGCGTCATGGCCCACCTGTTTCAACTTAGGGCTCACTCTATGCTCCGTTCAGTAAGCTCCAACTATGAGCCTCGATTTTCATATCTATGTACAGATAGGAGAAGAAAATTTTGAGGGAATGGTAAGGTTCCAAAACGTACCGGGGGGTCCACTCGAGCGAGGATTCTGGGTCATCTCCCTGTATCTATCTGTGCTCGGAGTCTAGAATGTGCTAAGATGTATCGAGCGCTTTAGATGTAATCGATGTCTACCACAGTAGAGTTCTACAGGCCCAGCCTCACGTCTGCGCGAACAGGGAATGTAGCAACAAATATGCACAGAAGAGTCAAAATGATCTGAGAATTGAAACGCATAGTCTCACCGTTTGTGCGCATTTTCAGTTGGACCTTGCGATCTTGTCGATACGGATAGAAAGTGCAAATAATTCTTTCTTATTACCTCTACTTCGCGGTCAGCAAAAGCTAATCGCGGAACGGGCCACGATGGAAGTCTACTTGAGCTGGTTTTCACCTGTGAAGTACTTGGGTGCGGGAATGGAGATCGTTGAGGTCGCAAAATTGCATGTGTCCCTCAAGAACTGATGCATTTTTCGTTTTTTTGCTTTATTTGCAATCATGCACGACGACAGGTGTGCTGCGGATCACATTCTGTGAAGGTATCTGCGCTTGTCAACAATAGTAATCTTGTATTGTTGTACAGTACATATTGTGAACTGGTCTTATCGTAACGCCGCGAGCTCAGAATCGATTTGATCCCGATCGCTGTTGCCAAAACGTGCTCAACCGAAACCGTTAGGCTGTTGGACTTCGGGTGCAATAAGCGACAATGTTTGAGACATACACTTAACAAAACCAAAGGAGGAACTCCGAAGCAAGGGGAACCGGCAAAGCTGCAGGGACCGGAGTCTTCTGTATGTCTCTCTCTCTTTTGCGATACGTACGCTTATTCGCTCGTACGTAAGGATTTGCTGAAGACCCCGACACCTGCAACACCTCCAAACCGCAGCGACTAACTACAGGAGAATAGTTGTGCCACACACACTGGGCAACGACAAGAAAGTATAAGATCTCTCAGGTGTTTTCAAACGAGGGCATTTCGTTACCGACGCTTATCGCCTTCATCACAACCTCTTCATTCAACCTCTAGAGACCGTCGGCTAAGGGGCACACCAGGACAAGACGCTCCGCATGTACCACGTCGTCCACTCAAGAAACCATGAGCGGCGCCTTCACCACCCAACCCTGATATCTTCGGCGAGATCAGGCGTAAGAACCGGCCCGTAGCCTTTCACCGTCATCCAACCCCAGTGCAGACCCTCCGAGTCTTCTGTCATCGCGCTCTGCTGCCTTCTTCTGTGGTTCGTTGGAAACTTCCTTTCCTCGCCATAATACGGCGATCAGATCCGCTGTGATTTGACAGTTCAATCCGTCTTATACGGGACTGTATGTCTACTGGCAATCCCCGACGGCGGCTTACCGATATCACGATGTCCCTCAACCGTACAGTGATGACCTAATGCAAACCACTTGGCTTTGCAATTTTGGTCTTTTGCCAAGCAGTCACAAGTAAGTAATATCGCCGAGCTTTATAGACAACTAGCGCTACATGATGTTCGCCGAGAGAATTCCTTTGAATGTCACAATCAATTGTTGCTGGTACTGCTGCGATACCTAAGATTGTTTCAATGCAAGCCTAAAATGAGAAGACACAAATGGAACCCCGACGAAAGCGGCGGTGTGATCTCGATGAGTTTAGGCTCTTTAACACCAGGAGCATGATTGGCTACATAAGGCTTGGGTCGAATTGATGCCCCAGCTCATGCTCACATTCTTCACATTGCAGTGACGCATTCGGAGCACGAAGCTATTCAACCTCTCTCACATTGGTTGTTCAGTTGTCAGTTTTGATCCAGAGTTGGGTGGGTGGAGTCCAGAACCCAAGAGCTCTTCGGTCCGTCTGTTTCAAGAAGATCGAAGGCCCCTCTAGTCAAAAAGGCAAGTTTCTTTCGGGGTCTATTTCTACGCCAATCTCGGGGAGCGACATGCACTGCGAAGCAGAGCGAAGCAGAGCGGTACGCTTCGAGAATGTCTTCTAGAAATGAAGTAATGAACCGGCTAAAGGTTTCTCAGCAAATGATTGGATGGCAACTAACCGTTTTTGACAAAGATGAAGGAAACCGGCCAAAACGAACCCTTCGTTTTGTTCTAGAGTTTCCGCTCGATCAGAATGGGCACGGTTCAATAACAGAATGAAGGTGCTCCTCGGCGCGTTCAGAATTTAGAGCTGTACACCATGTGGGCACCTGCAAGAAACACGCTGCAAGGGAGCAATGTTGCTCTGGTGGGGTCTTCTCTGCAGAGTCCGACAGCCTTGGTCCTTTCACATGACCGGCGGCGTGCTGTAAGGCCGTTGTGTGACAACTGCGGCACCCTCTCGTATCGCTTGATCTATCTGAACTGTCGAGAGCAGTCGTTAGTGGGGATAGGGCTGAAATAAGGAAGTCGCGCGGATATCTTTATCGCCTTACTCTTACCTTATCGATACTGCACATGATCAACGTCACATGTAATGTTGCGCTTCAATATGAAATCAGGGAAGGAGACTGATCGGCTCCTTCCTCTGCGATAACCAGTTCGAGTTCGAGATTACGGAAATCATTCCGTAAGGCGCATTCCCCTTTCAGGGACAAGGAGAAAGAAACGAAGCCTGCGTGGCTTTTAAGGAACTGGATTGAATAAAGATGTGAATCATCGCAAAGACAAAAAGAACGCATGTGAAATACACGTGACGATCGTTTTCTATTATTCTGACGAAGCTGGAAGAACAGCTTTGGATGAATTGAGAAGCGCCGCATTGGTGGCGAATAGCAAGTTCGTGTGATTCCTAACAAACGTCCGGACAGGAGCACAAGGAAGTAACCTTAAAACTCTTCCACGTGCAACAGGAATCGGCTGAAGAAACAGCTCATTTCCCGATCCCGGACTTCCTTCTGCAACAGGGACATCAAAGAAAAGGATGTGCCCAATATATATAGCCCATGAAAAAAGCCTAGAGTCCGGAGTCTCTCGTCTCCTGGCACGGTCCTTTCGTCAACTAATTTTGTCACGCCGTACAAGATACCACGGCCAAGGTTGGTACCCTT
Organism: Gracilaria caudata; assembly: GCA_030374735.1. Taxonomy (NCBI): domain Eukaryota; phylum Rhodophyta; class Florideophyceae; order Gracilariales; family Gracilariaceae; genus Gracilaria; species Gracilaria caudata. The sequence goes on from JASCIV010000377.1 coordinate 8,808, forward strand.
CGTACTCCGTGACAAGCCCAAGGGCATGTTACGCTTCGTTTTGTTGCGTATTTCGCAAAGTCAGAAGCGTGAAAAGAGCATAAATGTCATGATGGTTGTGAAATGAGAACGTAAAACCTCTGCTTACCAGGGCACTGCATGAAATGCCCTTTTGAAACAGATACACAGAGAGATGGAACAAAGCAGGTCAACCTTATGATTAGAAGCGGTTTACAATCACATCAATAACAATCGATTGCCCGAAAAGCAGGAGAAGTGGCAAGTTGGAGAGATCTCCTCCGAGTTAAGAGGGAACACAGTTACAGATATCGTTCGAAAATAGATAGAAGAGTTGCCAGCCTACCTGATGGGGAAGGAGTTTGATAGGAACAACACCAAGATGTTGAAATGGATCAACCATGCGCGCACAATACAAGAAGAAGAACGGTAAGTCGGGTCACTGACTTATTTCTTCCAACTGTTGCTAGAGTGGTTCGGGGTTCTATACGTTGGTACTCTTTATTAACACTTGTTCTACACTCGGACAGACACATACTTCGTTTCCGCTCCATTCAACATGTTCTAAATCGCTCTTCTGTGGGGTCTCGTCAGCCCTGGCAAGTGCAGTGTCCTGTCGTTTCCTTTAAAACTTCTAGTGGTTTCCAAAACAGTCCTCAGAAATATCAAACGCAAGCCGGATGAGGAATTGGAAATTGGGTACGAAGAGCAGGCGATAAAAGGCGTATCTCAGTGGTGTGGGAGATTCACGAAGGGCGCGAAAGGTGGAAGTATCATATCATGCAAAAGGGAAACGAGGCGGAAGCTGTATCCCGACAGCCTGTACACGTTCAAAGAGTTGTGCTCCATTTACACCGGAGCACGTGTACAATTGCCAGAGAGGAACGCAGATTGCGTGGCGGCCAACAACTACTCGCGACAGGTTTCAATTGGGTGGCGTGAGCGACACAAACGTAATCGCTCTGTCACGAGCGAGACAACCTCAGGCGGTGCTTACCTTCGTAGGCTACACGTACCCAGCAATCCTCGACTTATGAAATTCAGATTCTGAAAGGCGCCGAGTGCGAACACAATGCTTTACAAACAGTCAAAGGCTAGTGGTGGTTATGATGGTGATGGTGAACTTGCTGATCAAGCTGTGAGGCGGCCTCATGATGGTGGTCATGTTCATCGGTGAAAACAAAGAAAGTAAGTGCCGAAAGCACAATCAAACCAATGGCTAGAATCAGACGTTCGTGTTTTCTGACAGCAATACATTCCATGGTAGAAGCTCCTAGAAGAGAAAGTGCAACCAAACCACAACACACAAACATGGAAGTGAGAAACAAAACGGCGGCAGCAAGCAAAACAGTGGAAGGTGCGACGGGCGGTGCCATCAGCGTGACAAGAACGGGCATAGATCCTACGCAAGGTGACAAGCTGGTCAACATGACCAGGGAGATGGCGGCTGTGCGTTGCACAGCGGCGGAATCGCTCTTCGACATGGATTGTGACTTTGAAAGTGTGGGTAGCTTCTCCGGTGATTCGCAGCACGCAGTTTTCCTATTCGAAACGTACGAGTATAGATAATACAAGCCCCATACAAACAAAAGCGCGCTGGAAAGAACGCGATACTGCTGATGCGAAATGAAGGCAGCTCCAATCTCGGAGATGAGCAAGGAAATGGCAATTGTGACGGTGACATGGCCAGCCGCACCCAACGCCGCTGTTGGTGGCAAACGAAAGCATGCGGAGCACTTGTCAGTTAGGCTCTTACAAAGAGGCGCGCACAGAATTCGGGAGAGAGTTGCGTAGCGTACTGAGAAACAACGCCTTTCGAACAGTCCAAGAGTGAGCGCGCGCCACGAGCGAGTACGGCAGCCAGTGGTTGGGCATGGACATGTGCGACGCGGCGACGGCGGCGACGATGGCCAGTTGCGGCCATATAGTCTGCGACGACGCGTCCATCTGAGACGCAGAGCGATGGAGACAAGTTTCGCGAGGCGGCGAAAAGCTTAGCGAGACGACGACGTTCCCCACTTGCTCCCTTCAAGTTGATGGCTTCGACAAGCGGTTTTCCTTGGCGATGGCGCCCCGCTTTGCGCTTTCGCGTCGATTGGAGCGCAGCTTACAGCAAGCAGCGCTCTCGTGTAAGCCGCCTGTAAGCCGGTCGCCGTTGCAGTGGGGAGCTCGATGCAGATTGGCGAGCGGATCTAATCCATAGAGAAGCGGCGGCCGCCGAGAGTGCAGCACCTGCCCGCCGAGGAGCTCGCCCCTATCTACGAAGGTACGCATATCTATCTACGAAGGTGCTCGAGTCGGGGGATGCGCGCAATGTTGAGTTGAATGCGTGTCGGCGATGGCGCGCCTCCGCCGCGAGTGAAGGTAAGTGAGGCATGCTCGTGTTGGATTGTACATGCAGCGCGAAGGGACGCGGTGGAGTGATGACTGTTCGACGGTATCCGACAGCCAAACACCTTACTTGGCACACGGTGTGGAAACACAACGAACGGTGACAAACAGCCTGACCGAGCCGTCTACTCCTCTCGCCTTTTCTACGACTTGCGGCTCGTGGCCCGATATGTGTTCTAACAACCGGCTGAATCGCTTGGCATTGTGTACTTTCCTCGCGCGCAGAATTCACGAAAGAACGCGCCGTACTCGCGAGCGAACTTCGTGAGAGCCGTGTCAAGAATGTCCCGCGCACGGCGTGTGGGATTGCGCCGTTTTTTTTGTTAATTTCGTTGTGATGATGCACAGCTCGTTGTGCCTTGCATGCGAGCGCAGGTGTCGCCAAGCCCCTTTTGTGCTCGCGTCTTGACGTTGCGCGTTGCAGCTTTCTCGCGTTCAAGAGCACTTGATTCCGCCAAGCTTCGCGAGCTGCGCACGACGTTGACGCACAAACGGCTCACCACTTGCGTTTTGTTCACGGAGCGCCTCAGCTTTCATCTGTTCGTATGTCGCTTTCGGTATCAACTCCGTCCGCAAAGTCGCGTTCGCACCACACCGCCATGTCAAACACTCGGCTGCCCTCATCGCCGCACACCCCGCCTCCCGCCTTCGACGAAGACGACGATGACGCCTCCCTCCCCGAGCAGAATGAGTACGATCCCACAGATGACGACTCTCACCACTCCGACTTCCCCAACACCGAGTCTTCATCTCGACCCCCGCAATCGCAACCTCAACCTCCCTCTCGAGTACGCGCTCGAACAAACACCCAGCCGGAGAATCAGTCCGTCACCTCTGGACATGCCTCTCCTACTCAACAACGTCGCAATCATCACAACACCCATACCCGACGCTGTCGCGCTCGACTCAATGGCCGCTTTGATACCCTCAACAACATGTTACCTCGCTCACCCACAGTGGAAGTAAAACACAAGGTACATATTCTGGATCATGCCATAACCGCCTTGCAGGCCATGCATCAGGAAAACGCAAATCTTGAACTCTTCCTCGCTATGCGTTCAAAACCACGTGTTGTCGCTTGGGTTGATTCGTTCATTCCCACAGCTACCTCCATTCAGACCGCTCTCAATCCTCTTATTGATCTTATCAGTCATACTGGCGCATGGCCGTATGCAGAGGTTTGGCAATCGGATCCGCCCAACATGTCTTTGGTGCACACCAGGTTACGGGGAACTCCTATGCAATATCCAGCTCTTAACACGCTTGCGCGTTTTTCCGCTGCGCAGGAACAACTTCCTATTGCATCTGACTTTGCCGGCCGTTCTTTTGAAACCCGTGCGCCGTTCTGGGCTTCTTCTCCTTCACAGTTATGTCAGGTTGTGAATCGTGCCCAGCTTATGGCTGCTGCGCGACTGCATTCTGGTTTTTCTGTGCCTGTACCGATGGCTGGCGAAATTCCCTTTGTGGTATCGTTTTATGACGTTAGGCAACGTGATCGCGATGCTACACAACTTCATTCCGCTGCTTTTGCTGCCGTTTGTGTCGGAAATGCTTGGGCTGCTAAGCAGGCTGAATCGCTTGCTTCGTAACGGAGTTGCTGCTCACAAATATTTACCGGTACAATGTATGTATACATTTGTATGTGGAAATAGTGTGCTTTGAACCCTGGAAGGATTGATGCGAGTGTTCCTTTTCGCTTTCTTGCTTTTATCCAAACGCTTTAGCCATCTATATCCTCGAGGAGGATGCTGTTATTTGTTTGCTTGTCAGTTAATTGTAAATGAGTGTGAATGCTTTCTGCAAAGAAACCGAATCAAGACCACAGTAGTATTGTGTTTACAAGATCGAGCCGAGCCCCGGCCATGATCCAGAACGCAACGTCGATACAGTTCCCAACCTGAACTAATTGCGTGCACTGTCTGGGTTTGTGCCACGCACCGCGGCAAGGGCTCTGTTCTGCCCCTCCACTCGCGTTGCCGTCGTTGCCGTTGTTTGGCCAACTTCCATCATCGTACGGACTACTGGTATGAAGCTCGTAGCCCGCGCTCGCTCTGCGGGGCTGCCAAAAGTTTCTCTATTTAAAGGCGAATATAGGCGGGCCGGCGAGTGTCCCAATACCTGAAGCGGTATGATTAACGTTTCGTTGCCCTCGCCCCTACAAACAGCGCGGCGTCTGTGCCAGCGAAGCCAGATCATGGGTTTGAGGCCTGCGTTTGTTGTACCCGGACCCGTTCCCGTAAAGCGTGAAAGCTGTTGCAGAATCTCTGACGTTTGCAGCACCATTGAAGATACTTGAAACGGGACCTCGTAAGGTGTATGGAAAAGAATATGCTGGCAACCCTTTTCGTCATCCCAACCGCTTTTTTTCTCAATGACGTGCCATAGGGACACCTGGAAAAAAGCCATCACTAATTGTCGTGGGCCCCGGGCCAAGTAGAGCTGGAGTCTTCAACAGTTCGTCGAACGCAGTACGGAATAGAAGGGACACCCTAATGATATTATCTGTACGCAAGAAAAAGTCCACTGTCTAGTAGGAGTGTCGTAAAAGGTTTCGACGGGTTATCCGTTGATTACCCTGGTTTTCCCCACCAACGTGGTTGTTCCGTAAATGAAGCTCTCAACCCTCTTGTCGCCAAAATTTACATGCCCAACGGAACCCCGTCTTTTGCCTTTCGTAGCAGGGATAAACTTGGTTATGGGGAGAATGTAGACTGAAGCTGGCCAAATGCTTCCAAAAAATGCACTACCTACCCTTGTATGGGGTACGAAAAAAGTGTTTGTAATGTTCCCGTCGAAGCACAAGGCCACGTACAAGTTTGAACTAGTGTTAGGAAAGCGGTCATTATTTTCGATTGTTAAAAACTCAGAAACGCAGCAAACCAAACGAAAGCAGCGCTACCATGTCACCAACGGTTTCTGAACTGAAGCACTTTGACGTTCAAAGCACGCCATAGATTCAACTCTCTCACCTTCATTTCTCCGAAACGACATTACTGTTGTTACCATCAAACACTTCTTAACGACCATAATGACGAAAATCAAGGCCGGTGCCTCAGGAATGTCCGTGGATTGGAAAGATATCGCACGCCTTTTTTATGACTTTGAAAGCGGTGAAGTACATCCATTACCCGAAGATAAAGGTATCCCGGAGGTAGCGATTCAGATGGGGATTTGCGCCCGACTTTTTCAGAACGGCTTTGAAGAAGATGCAAGTGCTGTTTGGCAGCGAATGGTCTCCCGTGACTTATATGTAGAACAACGAGAGCATTTACCAGTTCCGGACGACTCGTTACAAGGAGGCAGCCCAGGAACAACGAGACAGAACGAAGAGAGGCAGAATCGTACGAATCTTCGAATGCAGTCGACTACACGAGAGGAAAGTGGTGCGCTTGACGAAGCAAAGAACCCCTTGCGAGTTGAACATGAAGCAAAAGAGCAAAGTGAGTTCGACTTCTTCGGGACGCCACATTCCGATGGTCCAAAGTTAAAGAAGGACGATACGAGTATCGATTCATGAACGACGCAATTGTTCTACCTTCTGCTTAACATCTAAGCAATGTCCACACTTGTATGCACTTGCTGGTCATTTTGCCTCAACGGGTGGATGTGTTTCAGCAAACGCTGATTACACATGCCTACGACGGGGCTCCCTTGTGTAGAACTGGGATACAGGCGTGTTTGGTAAGTAATCTATGGTATTGATCCAATGATGACGAGACAAAAGCCCAAGCACGATTACAATTCTTGGTTCCCTCTTTTGTCGTACAAGACTTCATCCATGATCCAATCGTATTCATCAATAGGAACGGTGTCTACCATTTGTACAGATAAGGCCAGAGATACTAGGTGCGGCATACGTTTGGAAGACTCAGAGTATGAAGACAAAAACTTATCGTAAAATCCCATTCCTTGTCCACAGCGACGACCCAGTACATCGAAAGCTACCCCAGGGACAACAACAATGTCGAGTTGAACGTCTCTCGGAGCTTGATTTCGTCCCTCTTCTAGAGGCGGTTCGCGAATTTTCCATGAGTTCGGTTCCCATGAGTTCAATTCGTCCATGCTTTTGCATTCCAACATCACCATTTCATGGTTTTCGTTCGATAAAACTCTCGGTAGAAAGACCTGCTTTGCGTCATCGAAGGATTTTGCAAGAAGAGAAATGGTGTTGAACTCGTGTGGCATTGAAGCATATAAAGCGAGAGATGAAGCATTCCGGTACAAAGCAGAGTTCGTGAACTGATTGACAAGGCGTAAACTCTCTTGATCGATGGCGGTCTGAGAAAGTGATCGCAATGACGATCGGATTCGGTTTCTTAGTTCCCTCTTTAGAAGTTTAGTTGCATCCGCCCGGTTCATCATCTTTAAGCTCAAGATGGATACAATTCAGAATTTAATTCCAGGTTCAGAAGTCAGTTCTTGTTGTGCCACCGTGGTCTTCACTCCTCTCGGGAGAATTCTGAGAACTCAGATTCCAGATACCGACGTCCGCCGTTGTGTAAACGATTCTTACTGCTCCTCTCTCCCAGTCCACACCGCAACGACGTGGAGGGGCAGAGTCCTCAAGCTCTTGACGTCATCATGACCTCCACCGCGTTTCTCAGCTTTGCTCTTACGGCGACTTGATGAAAGCATGAAGTCGCTGACGCGTCGACGAGAATCATTCTCATTCAAACTGACTCGACTCCTTCAAGGTGCAATTACAGTACAAGTCAAGATTATCAATATAAAATGTATCGGCAGTGCAACCACGAATAAATTCTAATCGTTGATCTCCCGCACGATTGCATGATTGGTATAGAATGCTAGAGCCCTTAAAGGTTTTAAAGCGTCTTCATCACTTCATAACGGGCTTGTTCTTTATCCAGCTTTGGCAAGCATTACCTTCCATCAGCACCGGGGCAGGAGCTTGGTTTAGATATCTGTGCTAAACATCGTACATTCGTTGGTCGTGTTTATCTCAGTTTCTCAAATTTGATCTCCGCTACTAGGCTGCATATGGCTTTCGTACCAACAGGTCTGCCATGTCGCTTACATATTCGACGCAGTTCGAGCGATGGGAGATTACGACCTCTCATGAAGGATGGTAGCGACAACATGTGCCGAAGAACCTGCTTGAAAACACTGTCCGCCATAGCAATGGGTGCAGTTCTACAACCTTTTGTGGCAGTAGCGACTGTGTACTCTCCAGACACGAAATCGGAATTCACTTTATCAGGTGACCCTAACAAACTCGAAACGTGCGTTGAAACGTCATTGCTGCAATTATCGGTCTGCGTTCGTATGTGCTGACTTGCTGCTTTTCTTTCTTTTGAACCATTTCTCGCCAATCGAGCAGGTACTTGCCACAAATAGAAGCAGGATATCAGGCTCTCGTAGATCTTGAGAATAACTGGGAGGCGAAGACAAAGGATTTTGACGGAGACGTCGTCCGTCGCGTCCTTGGCACTGTTGGGGTCAAATCTCCTTTGTTCAACATTCGAAAGCCGTTCTTAAAATCATGGCAAATAGTGGCTGAGACAAGCTCCGACAATGACCTCATAGAAAGATTGGAATCTGAATGGAACGATGTTCTGGATGGTATTTCTTCGGTAGACTACCAACTATACTCAGTGAGTTTCACGGAGCTTACCGAAAGTAAGTTAAGTCTTATCAGACAGGGAAAGAAGGCTTTGGGGGACACGATTGAGAAGTACGACAATTTACTGAAGGATCTCAAATCTGCGGTCTGAGGGATACATAAGAGTTAGCAAAGCATAAACATATTCCGCATTCGGCTTGTAAGTTTTTCTTCGAAGTAATGGTTGAACCATTCGAAAACTAAACTATGAACAAGTCTGAAAGCGGATTCACTTGGCGACGTATGCCTTCCAGGGCTTTGTAGACACGCCTGGCGACTATTATATGAGGTTCATCTTCCTCAACGGGAATGATTCTCTTACGAGCTGACTCCCCGTATCCAAAATATTCTAGACATGCGTTTGCTGCTTCGTAGCCCGTGACAAGGGCTTTCTCTTGACTAAAACTTCCGTGTAAGGTACGTATCCTGCGCGTAATCGAATTATATATGGCAAGATGACGTCAGTGCCTGGTCGTTTAAATATCGGAATTAGGTCGGAAACGCAACGTACCAATCTGGCAGTGAGGGTTAGCAGTGTGTGCATGTAAGGAAGAACAAACAAAACAATTAGTAGACAATCGTTGCACGAGTTGTAGAGAGACGGATGGTTAGAGTCATTTCTTAGTCAATAGAAACAGAAGCAAACCATGCTGAGTCAAAACAGAACAGGATTTCCAAACATACCGCCAGACATGAACACGTTCTCAATCGATGTTCTTATGTCCATGAAGTCCTGATACGATCCAGGTCGGAAATCTGTCATTGTGGCATGGTCTGTTAGTCAAAATGCGCGAAAGAAGGAAGCACCTCAGTACTAAAGGTGTCGAACGGCTTGAACTTACGTGTAACACCGCGAGGAACCCGAACAACAACATAGTCCTCGACATCAGCGCCTTTGAACGTGCCTTCAGCTACACAGAGTCTTCTCCGGACCTCTTCCGCAATTTCGGCGTCATCCATCGGCATCAGTTGGTTACTGTGATAAAAGTCTGCCTCTACAACTGTCTTCTCTGCATTCTTAAACTCATCATGAATGGCATTGAGATTAAAGTACGTCCAGCCGGTTGTGTCATCGAAACCAAAACACGCGTTCGAATCGAACTCAATGCGAATTTTTCTGTCGAAGTACAAACGCACAGCCATGACGTCGATACTGGATAAATTGTTCGTGTTTCGAAACTCCTTGCGTGATGCGAGCGTCTTGCTGTTGCGTAGAATACCCTGAAGGCCGCTGATTCCGACAGAGAAGATCACAGCATCAACATCCATCTCATTCTCGCGTCCATCTTTTGAAACAGTGACAATCTTGGTTACTCTGTTTCTGTCAATTACGACGTCCTTGAGTCTAGTTGATGTTTGTACTTGCCCCCCGAAAGACCTGATGCGGTCGACAAGGGGAGCAAATATCGTTGTCCCAACGGTGCCACGAGGCCATACTACATCAAAATCGGCCTGATGGGCCAGGATAAAGAAGTACAACATTCCAAGCGCGCCTGCTGCACTGCATTGTTCACCCGGAGCGAATAAGCCCACGAGGAGCATCGGTTCGAAAGCTTCTTTGTAGACACGTTCGGTGCAACCGTACAACTTAAATAGTTCTTTCGCTGTCATTTTATCAAATTTGCGCCAAACTTCATCGGAGTTGTCCCATTGTATGACAGCCTCGAGCAAAGGGAGTGCAGAAAGCCTGTCAACCAGAGGTAAATCTAAGAATTTTGTATACACGAAAGTACCCAAGGGAGTTGGTAGTCTCGGCAAGTCATTGAAAATTGGGCTTTCAACAACTTTTCCTTTAGGAGATCTTTGTGAAGATCTGGTCCAGTCGGTGAAGGGATCCAACTTAAGCTCACGTTTAACCAAATGGAATAGGTTGAAGTATGGGCGCCACATGCCGTGAATGCCCACTTCAACATCTTGACCATTTCTTGTCTTCCATCCTGCAACCAATCCGCCAACGGAGGGAGCGGCGTCAATAAGAGTTACCTCGGTGTTAGACTGCTGCACTAGGTGATGAGCGGCCCCCAAACCTGCCCAACCTGCTCCAATCACTGCAACGCGGTTCGGACTTGTGCTCTCGGATTCCATGCTCCATTTCGGTCGGCAATGCACGACCCCCCTTGTTTGCTGAAGATGAGGATTTCTGGATCCGGCTGAAAAGAAACCATTGACGAATGAGCTTGAAACAAATGCCGTGGGTGATGCTGGCTTCATCGCTCTAATCTGCTTCAAATGAAGTCGGTAGAGCTGCAGCAGCCGAAAGAGTCAAGTGATGACGCAGTGCACTGGGTCACCCCAGTCAAGGCTGCACCATTTCTCAAGGCGGTGCATTCTTTTCGAGCGAGATTCTCATTTGCAGCATTGACCGCACAATCTCAATCGAGTGCCTCGTTCATCCACACTCAAAAGGAATTCACTACAACACGGATCTCAGTTCGTAGAGCGGCTACCTAGATATGTTGGCTCCACCTGTGAATTCGTAGCCCCGGACAAGGCTACGGGCTGTAGCAGTCAGTAGCCTTGGCTGTAGCGACGCTTAGAAACGCCCGAATTGATCAAAATTCAATTACATCTTTCAACTGCGAGTTTTTGCCGAGTTTTTAGTCGACCCCTCGCAACAAAAGCTCAAAAGGGCATTGTTGCGCGCCGCCCCTGTTGGATAGAATGAGTGCAGGGAATTCACCTGGCTGTGTGTTGAAACACATACGGAGAACTTCGCAATAGCCGCGACTTTGAGTCATCGGACGCAGACGAGAGGAAATGTTGTATGACATATGATGGCTGCGTATGGTTCAAGCGTGCACCTCAATGTCCCAGATAATCCGAATCCCGAAGTTAAAGTACTGCGACGTGAAACCCGTGATCCGTCTGAACGTCTTACTCTAAAGGAGCACGTATTCGAGATAATTCGCGACATTCGTGATCCGGAATACCCCCATTCGCTGGAAGAGCTAGGAGTGCTGAAGTTAGAGTACGTGGACGTTGCCAACCCTCCAACCGACAGTCCAGGGTATGGAACTGTTTCGATACAGTTCCATCCTACTGTTCCCCACTGCTCTCTTGCTTCGATGATTGGTCTAAGCATTCAGTCAAAGCTTAAGGAAAGCACGGTTCTCGAGCCCAAGGGTGAACATTACTATAAATTAAAGGTCATCTGCATTGAAGGTACTCATAACAACTTCAGGGACATTAACAAGCAGCTGGCAGATAAAGAGCGCGTTTCTGCCGCATTCGAAAACCCAAAAATCATGAGACTACTACGAGAATGTACAGAGAACCTTCCATGATGGTAAATGCGAAAAAAAGAAATATGTACAACTTCGAATGTCTCAGTAAGGCTGTAAAACGCTAAAGTTTTATGTAACAGTATGGGCATGGAACGTCAATTGGTTTTCTTCGATCCTGGGCTAAGCTGGGATAATAGGGTTAGCATGTCAGCGCGGAATTGAGCAGAAAGAAATCTTCCTTCTTCTGTGATATACTTTTCATAAGGTGTTGATTTCGAAACGGATCCAAGCTTTGATCGAGGAGCCTGCCGTATTTCCACTTTGTATGCGCTGGATCCCTTTCCACCGATAGTTGTATGCACCCAGACTTTCTCGCACAATGAGCGTTTGGAAGTTTGTTTCACACGTTTTGAAATAGTTCCAACATATATTGCGGAAGCTTCCAAGAAGAAAGACGACCCATTGATGAGTGCGACACATACTACGTAGGTAGCAACGCAAGCGCAAACTACAAGTTTGTTGGCGGGGAATTCACCGGGTCCAAAATGAGAGTACAGAGCAGCAACGACTGCAACTGTACCAGCAACAATTTTTATAATGCTTGCAGCGATTGATTCGATGTAGCCTTGATCCTCCATAAACTGAACAAATACCGCAGAAAACAAAACGAGTTTGAAAACCGTTGTTGATATGAACAAAGAAGCGACATGTTAGTCCTCAAAGAAAGCATGTCGGAAGCCGAGGCATGAATTGAACGCGCACGTAACGGATGCAACCGAGGTGAGAAACATACCGCCATAATCTCATCATCAAGTAAGCGCTTCACTTGTTGCAAATCGTATAGGCCTGACTTGTCTAACTTCGGCTTTGAATCCGATTGCGAGGTTGAAGCTGAAGGGGTCGATGGCCGAAGATCATTTGCGTCCGTGACATCTGTAGAAATTGACTCTGCCTGGGCCGATTTTCTGGTTCTTTTGCTCATGATGACAGCTTCCTGAACGAGGAACGCGTCGAGGGGCGTTCGGCGAGATTCGAGGTGAAAAGACGAAAGCAACGCCAACGGATCGCGAGAGTAGTGTCATCAAGCGCGTTCTCAAGGATGCTACCAGTATTGTTCCCCTTTGCAAAAGGTCACATGCGCCCCGATCATTCTGTCTCGTTGATTGAATTTCATTTGCCCAAGTTAATTCAAAAACTTTCCTCAGATTGTACCTTTGTACCTACGGGGTTACGCTGCCATATATTTCAGCTTTGTTCCAATTCGAACGTTGAAGAATGGAGGCTTCTTTCTTTTGAAACAGCTAGATTTCAATGATTTTGATAGGTTCAAATTGGAAAGTTGCCTTGAAATTTTAAATTTAATTTATCTAAAACATTGCATGTCTCCTCTCTTTACCCTCTCTGTGATTGAATATGAAAACTGAAATTAAAACAGAAAAGAAAAAAACTTTTGCAACTCGAAAGATTTTGAAAAGTTCTAGCTGCAATTCGGCCTAGCTAAGAAGAGAGATCGATACTGCCGGCTCTTTTGGTGAGCAGATGGCTCTGTACGCGCGCGTTCGCCCGGTAGCGGGCTCAATTGTCTCCGATGACCCTGCTAAACCGCTTAATACCGCCTTGGTACTGCTTTTGCCTCCTGTCGATGCCAAAGACTGCCCCTCCTGTACTTTCTGAGGTCCCGTTTGATATGGCCTTTTACATTCTCAAAGTGGCTGCTGCAGCAAACAAGTCTATCACCACCACCATCCATATGCCGTCGTCTATCGCCCTTACGCTCACCATCACTGTCAAAAAAATTGGCGAGAAGTTTCTACACCTCTACGCGGACATGGTGCCAGACGCTCCCAAATCCCTTCCGTCTCCGAGCACTAACAACACCAACACCTCCTCCACTGACATGGACGAAGCCGCCGCCGCGCTTGCGCTGGAGCGACTGCGCCAAAACGTCCGTGACAAGCAGCGCTGCCTCGACATTCTTGAACAGTAAGCTGACTCGCTGCACCAGTCTTTGCAAGCCGCCGATAACCTGTCGGCCAATGTCTCTGCTTTACAGCAGAGAGTGCGCACTTTAGTGTGGAACAATCGCAATTCCGGTATCCGGAGGGTGATCCTACTCATAAGATGGTGAGTACCTCTGAAGGTGACGTGGAGATGGTATGAGTA
>JASCIV010000378.1:0-22134 GCA_030374735.1 Gracilaria caudata
TGTGTATAAGAGACAGCCCTCCGCCCGTCCCGCGTCTGCATGCTCTCTTGCTGTTTCACGTGCTCCTCTTGCCGTGCTTATTCTTTCGCGTGTTCTTCGTACCATCTTCTCTCCTTGTTCTTGTTCGTCGCTCGCGGGTCTGTCCGCCCGCGTGCTCCACTGCGCTTCACGCCGTTGTGTTTGTTCGTCGGCTTGCTCACTGTGCATCGCTCTCTACCTTGCTTCGCTCGCTCTCGTGAGCGCACTTCGCTCCGTGTATCTGCAACGCGCTCATTGTTCGCCTCTTCATGGCGCATAATACATCTCATGCCGTTCGCTCGTACAAGTCCAAGCAGTCTACGGGCTCCGGGGAGTATTCGCGGAAGGACAAGTCTCTTGGACTCCTATGTGGCAAGTAAGTTTCTCATTATCTTCTCCATCCCCTCCCGCCCCGAGCGCGTCAATTGCCATTCTCAATTCTTCGTATCTTTGCCCGCCAACACTCTCCTTCAGCCTCACCTTGATTTCTCGCACTGTCCACCAATTCACGCAGCTAAGTTTGCGATCGCCGCCTCGGTCTAATATGCCAACTCACTTTTCTAACTTAATACTTTTGTTTCCTCTTTTTCTGCTTTACTCCGCAAATGCGCTATGTGCTCCTTGATTCCCTCTTGTATTGTTTTTCCGTCTGTATTGCAACTCGATAACTTTCCGCTCGTAACACTAAGCTTTGTGCAAGTGTATGGCCAAGAAGAGAATCACGAGATTTGCCTGGATGCCGCTGCAACTACCTTAGGAGTAGAGCGACGACGCATCTACGACATTGTCAATGTGCTCGAGAGTGTGGGAATGGTAGCCCGCAAAGCTAAAAACTGCTACATTTGGCGAGGTTTCTTATGCATTCACGCTAAGTTGGCAGATCTGTCAAAGAAGGCGTTCAGCGATCTGTATGGCACACCAGAGGATTTTCGTACCCCGTTGCCATCCCGGAAGAGCTCCAAGAAGTCTGTCACGTCGCGCGTGAAGCTGGAAACAATGCCTCCCAATCTCGACTTGGAAGATTCGCTCTCACTATCCCAATCTCAGACTATGTCCCAATCTCAATCCCAGAGTCAAAAAGTAGGCTCCGTGGGTTCTTCGGTGGAGACAGAGGCTGAGATTGATTCTCAACAACCGAGAAGGGCATCGGGTGGTTCTCGAAAGGAAAAATCGTTGGGAGTGCTTTCACAACGCTTTGTTCAATTGTTTCTGCTGGCTGGTAACGGCGCGGTTTCTTTGGACCAAGCAGCGGTGCAGCTGCTTGGCAGATCACCTTCAGATCCTCTAGCGGTGAGTCCCGTAGAAGGAGATGCAACAAAACTGTTGAAAACAAAAGTGAGGCGCCTTTATGACATTGCAAATATCCTATCATCACTGCGTCTTATTGAAAAAGTGCATACTGTCAATCGGAAACCGGCCTTCAAGTGGTTGGGGCCAGAAGAGAGTTCAAACGCGATGACAGCTATGCAACAGGGCGCTACCCTGCCCGCCAAGCCCGCTGATGAACAGTCCTTGAAACGACCGGCGCGAGCAATTGCAGAGAGAAGCAAGCGAGGTACAAAAAGAAGAAAATCTTTTACGCGCTTCATAAAAGGTGATGGGGAGGCCGAAACAAAAACAGAACAGAAGAGCCCAACCCAGGCCAACGTGAGTCCCGTTACAGATGCAGGTTTGGCAGAAGTTGAAAGCAATGAAGGATTCGATGCAGAAACCATGGCGAAGGTGGACTCGGTATTAGACACTTTTCCGGAGTCTTATGCAAAGAAATGGCGGGAATATGTGAGTTCTGTAAATTCTATGCTAATGCGAGGACAGGTTCGGCGGGAAAAGGCCTATGAATGTATCTCCAGTTTATTGAGTCAAAGCAGTGGAGGAGAGGAAGAAATACCAGGGGGTAATTCGAGAAAATGCGAGCAGCGAGACAGTTCCAAAGTTACAGCGGACGGTTCAGATTTCCAAGAAGTGACTGCGACGGAACAACTGTCAGTCATTGGTACTGGCTCGCAGGTGACTCAAGCGTCACCGAGCACCGGAACAACTGCGAAAAAGGGTGAAAAAGTAACTGTGGCGTCGGAGCATGAAGGACACAGAGAAAAAGACGCCCACACAAATAAAAAAGGGTGCGACACGACGTCTAGTGGTGCTGCTACACGGACCGAAGATGTATCTGGAAGGACAGGACAGGAAGGGCCGGTTGTCGTAGACCGCTGGGACAAGGACTTTATCGACAGGTACATGGCCAGAGCGAAGGAGGCGGGGCCGCAGCACCTTCGCGCTGCTGAGGACTGGTTGTCGACGCTGCGGCAATGGCGGGAATTGTGGCAAGCGCCGTTTGCGACGTTCAACGTAGCGCCAGTGCATGGGGGTGCATCCACTTCGACAAACGGGGGACGTGCGTTGAGTGCGGTGGCGGTACAAGACAAGAAAGTTAGTTAAAACCAAGTGTACATGTTAACGTGAACAGTTGCGCCGTGCATGCGTTGCGCCGTGCGTGCGTGGCGCCATGCGTGCGTGACCTCTCTAAGTAAGCTAGCCTCGTACTGTAGAAACACTAACAACAGCTGCGTAGCGCAGCGAAAGTGCCTGACCCATCGTAAAAGCTTTCACGCATCTTGACCTTTATTGGCAGAAACTCCGCGCGCTGAGACGTCCCCACACACGCACTCGACCCTCACAAGAATGCATTGCGCGTAGGCATTGCGCATGGCCTGCCGCTGCGGCAGGTATCGCACTGTAACCTTACGCGTGGGGGAGCACCATGCATGGCTTACACTACAAGAAGCAATCCCGAATCCGCCTCCATCGCGATGTTGTTTGGCTACGCAGGTTGGACGGCAATCGCGCCCTGCTGTCGCTTGCGCGCGATGCGCAGCGTTTTGAGTAGCCCCCGTAGCGCATGCTCACGCCTTCATCGCGTTCTTCGTCTGGTAGTATTGGATCAGGATTTCCGCGGTGGTCGGACGCATCACGCGATCGTCTGGCTTCTCGCCACGGTTCAACATCTCACGCACCTTAGTGCCGGAGATGCTCACCGATTTCTTGTCCTTATTATCAGCCACGAGTCCGACGCGACCCAGTTCCTCAAAGTATGCGGCGAAACCGACATTCACAGTCTTGATCGACAACTGTCCGCCCAAGTTGGAGAACACCTCCTGCGCATCAAAGTCGCCCCAAATCGGCGACTTGTCATCGAAAGGAGCGTCGGCGTGCTTGCGGCCAATGATAAAGTTGGTCAAGCCAAGGTTCTGACGGTAGATGGCATGCATGACAGCCTCCGAGGGGCCGCCATAGAACATTCGCATGTCCAATCCAGCCAAGGTAACCTGTTCCTTAAGGTTCTGGCTCTTGGACTTCCACAGTTCCTCGTCCATATCTCCCTCTCCCAAATAACCCTCATCAATGAGTTTAGCATAGGTTTCCATCCTGGTCTTCGCAGGGACGTCATCGCCCTTGAGCTGACCAACCAACGGGTTCAGGAATACACCAATCTTTTTCTCATCACCCAGGGCCTTGAGCAGGGACTCGGCGCCGTATACGAGCGCATACTCGTGTGCCCTGTGAAGCGGGTTGCGTGTCTGGAACGCAATAGAAGCACCGAAGCCCTTCTGCTCCAGGTAGGCCCTCATCTTCTTCGGGGAGAAGATACGATCCTTGAATTCTCTGGAGTCCTCATAAGGCAGAAGCGAAATCTCGCCACCAATCATAGTAGAGCGATCGTCGGTCATCCACAGACGGGCACCAGGGTGGTCCACACGCTCAGTGCCGTACACCGCCTTGATGAAGGCAGCCTTGTCCCATTCAAAGAGCGAGGACACTTCCATGACACCAAAGACCTTGCCGCTTGACTCTGAGTACAGAGCAACCTTGGCGCCTTCGGGGGAGACTCGCGCCTCCTCAGCAGTGACTGGCAAGCAGATCGGGATGGTCCACGCCCACTTAGCGCCGTTGCGCACAATGCACTTAGAGGTAAGCACTGAGTCATAGTCGTCCTTGACCATGGGGCCTGTCAGTGGGGAGAGGGTGCCATCGGCAATTCGATAGAGGGAGGTCATGTCCACATCATTGACAACAATCTTGGGGAGGGTTTCAGCGTCTGGGATCTCGTTGACGATACGGTCAACCAACTCACCGCCTCCGTGCACTGGGGAAATGGTAGCCATCGTAATTGAAGAGTATGTCCGAAGGGGATAAGCAGGCGGTACAGATGATATGAAGGGCAGCGAAGCTGGCGCGCGTTGTGGATATTGACAGAGTCGGGCACAAGGAAGACGTGAGACGAAACGCGGACAGAAGGAAAGGCTGAAAAAGTGCGGCGGAGTACAGTGTGAGCAGGTCTGACGGTAAGGACGCGGTCGACGGTGGGGGAGAGGCGCGCATGGCGCTGATAAAGAGTGCGGATCAGCGAACGCGCCAATGTAATTCGCAGCGGAGATAGATTTACGGTTAATTTCAGGAAGCATGTGATACTGCGTCACTTTCCGTTTCACAGAGCAGTGCGTGGACCAATCACGCAATGCGGCGTTGTTCGCACTCGCTGCTGACGCACTGTAGCGAAGTGCCGCCGCCGAAACGAAAGGCGGCTTAATGTCAAACGATCGACGCGGCGATCAAACGCAAGCGCCCGTTAAAGCGACGGCTGAGCTTCGGCGCTTCCGCTTCGTTCGCCCGAGCACGGACATGCGCCGTCCTCCCAAATAATGCCAAATAATGCGGCGGCACTGCGACTGATCCGCTTCGAATCGCTATTTTTTTCGCCCATTCCCAGGTATCCTCGGTGAAGTTACAAAGGTGCGCTGCACCGTTGCACCGCATTGCAGCGGTGTCAGCATTTCGCACCGAATCGAATCTGCCAAATTATGCAGCCAATTTGTCTGGCTCCCAATAAATTGGATTCTCAGCTGCGCTTCAATTGAAACAAACAAGTCAATGCAAAATAAGATAATACAGAATATTATTCTGTATCCTATTTATCTTCTACGCCCCCAGAACATCGACGATGCCTTCTCGCGGCGTAAGAGTACTCGCTCTTCTCAGTTTCTATTGGGGTAAGACATACCAGGGGTTGGCTTTGTCACAAGTGGACTTCCTCTATATGCTCGTCCCAGCTGTCATTGTGCGAGAAGTATGAGGAGGTGGAATTTTTCTTCGTCATGGATTCCGTGGGAAGGTGTTTGTCACTGAAACAGAATCATGTCGTTCATCTTGTAAGTGCTGTGGCGGGATTTTCCGCCTTTTTTGCAGCAGAAGCCGCTCTTCGTGAGAGCTGCAGACAAGAACAGGAAGCGGCATGGAATCCCCAAGCAGGGATTGTGAGATTGCTTAGATGTCCCTGGTTTATGAATAGGAACCCATCGAGAGGGTGGGTCGATGTAGTCCATGCTTGCAAGAGTAAGGAAAAGGACATTTAACGTGAGCATTTGTCACAGCCATCTCTTATGGCTTCTGGATCCATCGACAGAATCTGCCAACTTTTGATGGCGGACACAAAGAGAATGGTTCTTCATATGTTTCAGCGTACTCCTGTGCGCCTGTAGCCCGTGAATCTTCCATTCCGTTTCGCACGATCCATAAATTAACCTCTCCCAGTAAGGATTAAATCTCTCTTCCGAGAGCGACGTATACTCTGTCACTCTCTGAATATGCAGTGCAAATTAAAAAGGAACGCAGCAGCATTCAGGCTCGGGTATATCTGGCGGGGGGCACTGGTTCGGTTCTTGGCACGTGCATCAGTAATGCTTCGGGACAGAACTGTAGTACCCTTTTCCATCATCGTAATGAGGCATTGATTACGAATCGCGATGGGGGCGCCATAATATCAGCAAAAGCTGCCTTCTCAGCGGAAACCGGAGATCCGGGCAATCATCTTCTCAAGGCTGTAAGACAGGGACTAGCGGTACCGAATGATTCGACCTGGAATATACGGGCCATGGTTCGTTCCTATGCCACGCCAACTTGCCTCTGAGCTTGGAAACAAATTGATAAGAAACGTGGGCCCGACGTGGAAACACAAACTTGTGTGGCTTGCTTTTCAAGCGTTGGGAATGCTGTTGATCGATCGAAGTTTGTGGCTCTTTACCCCATCGGTGTTGTCTAATGTTTCGGCCGTACACTCTATCTCGAGAAAACGATGTCCGCACCGGAAAGCCGGCGTTCTGCAATCGGTCGCCGCAGCTGCAACTGAGTGACGATCGACACGCGCCAGCAATGGCGCGCACTGCGCGCCGCGCAGGCTGGGCGGCGCAGCAGGCTATTGGTCCCGTTTGGGTCTTGAAATCTTTGTTTGCTCCAGCAATGCGTCCCTGCTGTCGGCGAGCACGACGTACGTAAACGGCAGCGCTTACAATTATTGCTAACGGAGTTCGTTAAACGAACAGGTGCCACTCACTCTCTTCGCCATTCATGCTCGTCGACAACAGCAAGCGCTCACGAGGCCTTTTTGGCGCACGCAGCCGCATCGTGCGTCTCCCCCACTCACCAACTCACCACGATCTCGCCGCATGCATTCCGAAGCGCACCGTAACCTCGTCGTCGCGCGTCGCCCCCGCACCAACGGCCTCTCCGCTGCGCGCGCGTCGACCCAATTGCAGCTGACATCTACCATCCTCGGCACTGGGTCGTTCAGCACCGTTCACTTGGGCACGCTGCACGGCATCCCCGTGGCGGCAAAGCGAAGTTTGCAAGCAAACGCCGACTCCAAAATCCATCTTCGTACTGAAGGGCGTCATCACAGACACTTGCGGCACCCATGTATCATACAGTTTTTCGACATACTGGA
Source organism: Gracilaria caudata (assembly GCA_030374735.1). Taxonomy (NCBI): domain Eukaryota; phylum Rhodophyta; class Florideophyceae; order Gracilariales; family Gracilariaceae; genus Gracilaria; species Gracilaria caudata. The sequence continues at coordinate 6,794 of JASCIV010000378.1, forward strand.
ACTTCCGTCATCACAACCACCCAACCATGACTTGGTGCTGGTCACCGAATACATGAGGGGCGGCTCCCTCTTCCACGCATTGGGCGAGTTGCGAGACGAGGGAGTCGACGCGATGGCGCTGGAATCGCTGCTTCGTGTAGCCAGACAAGCAGCGCACGCGCTCTCATACTTGCACTCCCAAAACATTTCTTACGGAGATATGAAGAGTATGAACATCTTGCTTTCCGAAAAGGTGCACATTCAAGATGCTTCGTTCGCCAACGGCACGCAGGCCAAATTATGTGACTTCGGCCTTTCCATCAATCACAATCAGCCACACGAGGCGCACAGCAGTAGCGATCGACGCGCACCGCAAGGAACGTATGCGTATCTCGCACCAGAGGCGTTCAGTGGGCTACAGACGCACGATGAGAGCGCTGCAAAAGCAGCCGATGTGTACGCATTAGGCGTAGTTTTGTGGGAACTGGCCACGCTGCAAAAACCGTGGGCGCAAAAGAAGCCGCTCCAATTGATCCATCTGGTGGCCAAAGAAGGCCTACGACCGAGTTGGCCGTCTGCGCTGAATGTACCGTGCGCTTACGTCAAGTTAGTCGAGCGTTGCTGGCAACATGACGCGCTGAGAAGACCTACGATGCATGAAATATGTGACGAACTGGACCACATGTATGCACGGCTCAGCACGGACGGCATGACTGGTTATTCCACGGACTGTGCAGGATGTAACCTGGATGATTTGGCCGATTTGGAAGCCATCGACGTGCACGATGAGAGTGACGAGGAGCAATCGGAGACGGACGAGAGGTCGGACGAGCGCGTGGATTGGTCGTCAGGCCTCATCAAGCCGGTGCAGTCTGTTCGACTGTCGGCGGAGGAAGTGCTACACATGTGTGACAGCTGGAGCGAAGTGGCGTCGGAGGTGACGCACGCGTCGGTGGCGCGACGACAGTACGACGTACCGATGGACGCGTTGGACGAGGCCGCGATGGAACGCGAGTTGCGGCTGCTGGAGGAGAGGGACAGTGCCTGCGGCTTGGAGGTGCTGGGGATCCCATTGCGGCGCAGAGGAGCGTTTGTGTAACTTCAGGTTTTTGGCATGTTTTTCCGGAAAGCTGATTTTTGAAGTTACGTGTACTGTATGATAGGTAGTTTCGAGAGACGTACCTACGATCATCTTGTAAATGAGATCGCATGGAGATCAGCGTCGATTTTGGGGCGCTGCGCGGCGTAAACGCGACAGAGCATCGGTGATCGGGCCACGCAGACAGGCTGGCAAAGTGCACTGTCGTTGGTACGCGACCGTTGAGCGGCTTACGAGCAGAGCAGCGCGATCTGCAGCGTGCGCGTGCGACCATAAAATGGCATTCATCTGTGTGGCACCGACGAGGCTCTCCGCGAAAGTTGGCGCAACTCGCAGTGAAGTGACAGTGTGCCGTATCAGTCGCGCCGATCGCAGTGGCGTACGCAGCTTTGATCGCCGCTCGTTCATTCGCACGTTGTTGTTGACGGGCTCGGTCAGCGTTGCACAAATCAACATGGCGAGCGCAGCGCCGCAGGTACAGAAGGAGGACGTGGTGGTGGGCACGGGTGCGGGCTTCAAGTCCGGCGACAATCTGCACGTGCACTACACTCTGACGCTGAACAGCTTTGACAGCGCACAGGTGATCGACAGCTCGAGGAAGCGCGGGCGGCCGTTCCAGTAAGTTGAGAGCGCGCACTTGCGAGTTCTGCGCGTGGGAGGACGAGCGAACTAACCGATTTTGGGACTGTGACAGGTATGGGTACGACACGGGGTCGGTGATCAAGGGGTGGGACCAGGGCGTGGAGGGTATGAAGGTGGGCGGGCGGCGCCGGCTGGTGATCCCGTCGGAGCTGGGGTACGGTGCGCGCGGCGCGGGCGGCGTGATCCCGCCCAACGCCACGCTGTACTTCGACATCGAGCTGCTCAAGGTGGGCTATTAGCGCGTGGGTGGCGCGCGCATGCCTCTCCGAGAAATGATGACATCCGGCATGGCCAAATGCCCGATCGAACAATGGGTTGTTCGCGACAACGGTACCGTTATTAATACTTGCGGACACATTGTCGCGGATGTCATCGAAAACAACTCTTCGACGGCACCGTAGAGGAAGAAGAAAAAAGAGGGAATGTCACTCACACTTGGGGTGTGCGCCCCTGATCACGGTGCACATCATGCAAATGTGTAGACCTGGTGAAAACGCCATTTTGTTACGACGCCGGCGATTACAGCCTATGACAAGGAACGCGGCAAGAATAGATGAAAGCATATGCTTTCGTAGAGAGTACCAGCCCAGCAGACAGAGAGCACTAGCCAGAAGGATCCTAGATCAACAACACAGAGAAGACAATGAACAGACGGAGAAAGTCGCCGGATAGTTACATGCTGTGAGTGATAAAGACAAGAAGATAAATGTATTGATAGAAAGATGTACAAGGAGGCACTCGTGCTAGAGAAGATACCTGTGGGAGCTCTACAAGAACCGTCCACCTTCACCTTTGACAGAACTGCGGTTCTCTCAATCCCTCCTGTCCCTTCCTGGTTCTGTCGCGTGATAATGGCGGCTCCTACTTGTACAGCCAATTTTTCAGGCTCCCAACAAATTGGACTCTCATTTGCGCTTCAATTGAAACAAACAGATCAATGCAAAATGAGCATTAGATATCATTTCTATGATCCCTGCGGCGTGACGCCTCCGGTTTCGTTTCGCCACTCATCCAAAAACCGATGAACGCGACTTCACTCCAAACCAGTCTAACCTTTCAGCCCGCCGTGAGGCTCCCCTCTTCCTTGCGACTGCAACACCCACATCGAATCGTCTCCTGTACGGGTCTTCGCCGCGTAGCAATGTGCCACTCCGAACCAAAATTCTCATCCGTTCAAGCCGTTGAATGGCTCCCCAAGCCGATAGCCGTCAGCGGTCTAGTGCAAAAGGGATTCGGCAGAGGCAGTCGCTCTCTTGGAACCCCCACAGCAAATTTACCAGGCACTTTGTTGGACACGGTTACCGACGCTTCCCGAAACGGGGTCTATCTCGGCTTCGGCAGAGTGCCCAAGTTCGGCGATGCTGTCGTCAAGATGGTTGCTAGTATCGGATATAATATTACCTTTGGCGACGTCAAACAGCGTGTGTTGGAGGCACATCTCATGTCTGATATCTTTGAAACCGACTTCTATGGTGAGGAGATGCGACTATGCATCGTTGCGTTCATGAGACCAGAGCTCAAGTTCAATTCGATGCAACAACTAATCGACCACATTCGCAACGATATAAGCGTTGCTAATCGTGCACTAGACCTTCCACAAGCTCAGCCGTATAGAACACATCCCTTACTGCTCAAATGATGCTGCTGCTTAGCTTGCTATTTTGCCGCGCCCCCAGATCCCCACTCTTCTTCCACTCGGACAGTTCGAGATACGCAATGCTTACAATTGCATCCCGACATATGTCCTTGTCGGATACAGCGCTATCAATTGTTACATGTTTTGTATGCAAATGCATCTACCCTTCCTCGCTGCTGCTACTGCATTTGGAACTTTCGACCAAAAATCTCTGGTTTCAATTCGCTTCACGCTTCTTCGCTATCAGGACCGTTGTACCCGTTACCTCCCTGCACGATGTTGTTTAGATCGTTGCAAATGCCCGTCCATCTTTGGGAGCTTTCTTTCCCCAAGAACCCAGCTTTTACAAACCTCATATGAACTAAAGCCAATTGCCGCAAACAACGCGGCCCAAACCATGCGTGGACGTATACCCACAAACAGACCCGGCACTCCATCGCGGCGTACCACTTCTCGCAGCGCTGGTACAATTGCCGTCCCAGGTTTTATAGCACCTGTCGCAAACCGAGTCTTCAGAACATCCATTGGAGTTGTGCATGCGCTGGACGTCACGCCTGCGATAGAACCAGCAACAATAAACTCAGAAAACGTTAGCGGGCTTTCTGATTCATCACCTTTCAATCTTCGAATTGCAAGCTTCGCTTCCTCGTAGATTGCAAAACGTATCATCGTTGAAGGAATGTTACGGAGCAATGTTGCCTTGTACCCTCTGTATAAACCTGAAGGTCCTGAGTTCCGAAGAATATTAAATGCCGCTGCAAAGAAGTTTCCGACTTCTACTCCGGATTGCATGCGCTGTTTCACCACCTCTTTCGGCACAAACAAGACCGAGGAAGCCACGTTTCCACATGCGGCAGAAACTGCCGTCAGCGGAACTCGGGTCTTCGTCTTCTGAAATGATCGAGGTGACACTTGTGCGAAGCTGCTTTTTGCTATTTCATATGCTCCAAAGTAAAGAGCAGAAGATAATGCACTTCCAATGAGCGCCGGAACAATACCTGCATAAAGGGCAAAAGGACCTCTGGTGCGAATTATGGCCAGAAGGGTTGGAGTCATGCCTCTAAAATGCTTCGGATCAGCTTGTCGAACGGTTTTAACGGTATCTAAAGGATGCAACAATGTGTTCGTGAGCATACCGGCCATTCCGCCCGCCGCCGCAAGGCGCCAACCGTGACGAAGAGGCTCAGCTGATACGGCGCATATCCTTGGATGGTTGCTCTTCGTCATTGCGAGTAACGGTATAAAGAAAGTTGATTTAAGCCTTGAAAACAATAGAGCTCTTGGACTCAAAGATGACAGGGGGTGATGACCCTTGTTTGAGTGGCGCGTAGTTCAGCGACGCAAGTGATGAAGTTATGATCAATTCCGCCCTTCAGCTCAATCGTGGCTACGTCCGCTTATCTGCTCATCATTGCTATTCGTTGGGGGAATCCAGCGGAAAGCGGTTAGGAATTCTCGACGTGTCCGATATGTGAGGAGGCGCGCCTGAAGTTGAACGAAGCCTTGTCGTACCTTCGTAGATACTTCAATGATACGTGTCGATCAAAGCCGAATCTTCCGTCGAAATGAGAGATCCGAGAAGATCTTTCTGCGTTTTGTAGAAGATATCTTGAATTTTCGGCAAAAGACGAAAGATGCGAAGATCACATCGACAATGCGATGTGGATCACGCACTGGATGCCATCCACGCAGGTGCCGCACCAGTGGTGCGTGATCTTTTTTGTCCTCGGTTTCCAAGGCCGCGTAACCTCTCTTCAGCTCATGTTCGCATCCAACACCTCAGGTCTCAAGGTCAAGCCTACGTCACAGTCAGGTTCAAGTCCTTAACCGCTTTGATTCGTTTTGCCCGTGATAATCGACATTTTGTCTGACTCGGAAAATCAAGTTCGATACACGGTTTACATTCGTTGCTCAGGGCGCTCTGTGCTGTTTTGATTCTCTCCCTAAATCAAGGGACCGTCGCCGCCTGCAATTGTCTTCTGTAGCCAGGGAACACTTGGTGACGTGATTTTAGCAATTTGGTCTGGGGAGTGGTTATGTCGAATCCAGTACAATCGAAAACGACTGATTGCAAACAAAGAAAATCTACAGCTTCTTGCAGCACCGACGTAATGATTCCAGAAGCCAAAATTTCAAGGAGAGCGCGCTCATCACAGGTTTCCTTCATCACACCATGCTTGTTATCTCCCTCAAGTCGCTCTACATTTAATGGTCAATACCCAAATGTTGCGCTTAAACGTAATTTCGTATCGCATAAGCTCCAGCGCAATACCTTTCAAAAGCCAAATGTCTTTTGCTTGGCAGCAAAACCCAATCACGATTCCCGTTTGCGTTCCCCACTGCGTGAGTCTCCTTCAGCAGTCAATTCTCTCAAGAACGTGTTCATTGCTTTCACAGCTGGGCTAGCTGTTCTCTTGCCACGACAGGTAATTGCGAAGCAATCAGTGATCACAATAACAGATCAGGTACCTAACTTTACATTACCGTCTCAAGAAGAGGCACTTCGAAGGGATAATTCTCAGCAAAGCATTCTTGTCAAAACTTTAAACGGTGCAAAAAAGGTTGCTCCGGCCGTCCTCATTACTGGCGCTTCACTATGGGCTCTGAATGCAGTGTACAAGAGAGCCCAGCAACAGCGTCTGCGTGATTTTCAAGAGCAGCTCCGTTCATCTTCGTCCGAAGCTTTTGGCTCTAGTTCCCTTTTCCAAGGGAACTCGGTTAGTGATAGCCTCCGGGCATCAACCAAACCACCGCAGAAACAGAATCGCTTCAAGTTCCGAAATCGGTCAGATAGCCAATCCGAAGGGCAGGATATGTCGTCACAAGTGAAACTTGAAATATTCCAAGCAAAAGACAAAGCGGAGGCCGAAGAAGCTGAGAATAAAGTCTACGAAGGAATTGAAGACGCAGTTCCAACATCAGCGCTAGAGCGTGCAATTGATGAATACATAGCAGGCGACTTTTCAAAAGATCCTGAAGCAAGAAAGACCGCTCTAACCGAAGTTTCACAGGCGCGTCAGGCAAGTGGTCTGTCAGAAAGGGCCTTCAGATCAGTCGCAGAAGCTTATCTTTCACGCACAATATCCGCCAATCTTGATCGCGCTATAGCAAGCCTCAGCTTTGACGAATCCGAGAGTTTACGCAATTTGTGCTCCGCTGTTAAGATCATTGACGATGCGGAAGACCTTGACAAATCGTTGAAGTTGAACTACAATGGTATTCACCGTGGAAACGACGCTGAGAAGGAAGACTTGTATCGTCGTTATGCAGTGCATTGCTTCACAGACCAGCAGCAATTGGAAGTTGAGATCCTAAGATTGCAGAAATTGCAAAACCTACTAAAGATCGACCAACGTCGCAGCGAAGCATTGATGGCTGATGTCTCCAAAGTAATGTTCCAAGTCGCTGTCAGTGCTGCTATGATGGACGGTGAAGGAAAGGATGCCAACATGGATTCAGTAAAAGGGCTATACGAGTCCTTTAGCAAACTTGTAGACGAAGAGTCAGCAGAATCCATAACCTCAGAAGTAGCTGTGATGCGCATCATGTACGCGTTGCAAATGTTATTGCAACAAGAAGGAGCACTTAAGGATGTGGAGGGTTTCGGCAAGATGTGTCAAGAACTTGGTGTAGATATCGATGAGCTCATAAGCCGAGTCGGCGTTCTAGAGAAAACAATGGGTGCAGATGCCACCCAGTTCGTTGATGAGCTTCGAGAAATTGTCAAGACGGCAGGGGAAGACTACATAGACAGCAACCAGGGGCAAAAGACTCCAGCATCTGAATGATTACCACAGTCTCTCAAGGCAAATATGAGTTTTTGCCCGTCCGCCCAGAGCCCCCGATTCTAAAGCAACTCTAGTGTTCTCTTTGAAGAGAAGCTATGTCCCGTGGAATCTGACGAGCAACTGAAGCCGCAAGTAGGTCTGGCCTCATATTCCTGTCAAGTAGAGCGGCGGGAAGCAAGGAACTAGCGAATGCGGCCATTGGCAATAGAGCGGCCTCTACTATGTTTATATGCTTTCGTTGGTGTGAGATAGCCGATTATGTCGACGAAGATATTTAATATGAAGACTTGTAACAGCGACTCTTTCACCTCACTGTGGTCGTCCCGTGATAGGGACGACCTTTGCCATTGCGCTTTGCGCCTTGGATGCAAGACCATAGCAGCAACTTTTGGTAAGCTTTGACCTGAGCAAATCATAGAACCGAGCTGTAAATCAACCCAGCTTTTGCTCTCAACTCTTGTGCCCATTTCCCTGCTCTTGTTCGATCTCTCTCACTCTGTGGTGTGCCCCTCTGAGGACGGTCTCAAGAGGTTGAATGAAGAGGGCAATGGGAGAAAGAAGGCCACAGGCATCGGTAGCAATTTGCTTTAGCTCTGCTTAGCTCTGTCACTTTTTCAGTGCCTTAAAGACATACATCCCCTTCGGTGGAAGAGAGGGTCCCTGGTGATCAGATGTGTCCTGAAATGAATCTGCTCCGATCTCCATATAAATTCGTTCCACCTTTCTAAGCAGTTTGGTCATTTGCAAGTAAAAGCCGCTCGCATCCAGGTCATCTGTTACGATCTCTTGGACAGCGTCAGTTATCTTCTCAACGAACGTGTCCAGTACCTCATGCAATGGTCTTCTGAGCATACACTGGTGAACTCTTCGTCGAGGTAAACCATTGCTTCGTTTCTTTCCTAGCCGCCTGCCTGCGGTTGCTGCGCCTTCAATAACCGAGCTGTGAGCAACAGCCACCGCCCTATAAAGGCAGGAGCAAGCCTTGTATTCCGCCAGATCACCAACATCTACTACATTTCGCAGTTTCAACACCGTTTGGTGATCCAAAGCTGTTTCTACGACGTGTTCATCAACGACGAATGAGAGCCTATTCCAATCTCCTTGCGTTGTAGTATTCTGAGAATAGAAATTATGAACAGAACGAAGCACGTATTCTGCTACAGCAGTCAAGTGAACAACCATTTCTTGCAGTCTCCCGTAGGCATCTAATTCAAACCATCCTCTGGCACCCTCGTTGCAGCTCCCGACCGGACTGAACATGGACATCGCGTTTTTTGAACGAGGCAGTCGCCGTATTCGACTTGTGCCAACCATCATGTACCTTCCGAACACTGTTTTTAGCCCATTGAAGACAAGAACTGACGACGGATATCTCCGCATCGCGTCAAATATGTTCTTCCCCTTATTATCTTCCGATAGTTTGGCAGCAAATCCACACACATTCTCCCAGAAACGGAAGTCCCCCTTCCACCAATGACGACCCTCGTCGAAGTCAATTCGGACGTTGACCCTTGTTGAGATCTTCCTAGCTGTTGCTTTCTTAAGCAGCACCAAGTTTGAGTTGCGTCCTTTTTCTTTTAATTGGCTATCCATTAAGTTGCGCACCCACTGTACAACGTCTGGTATCGTGCCTTGGAGTACAAACGACTGCATTTTGCTTTCTTCGTACTTCATAGATTTGTTTGAGGGTTGTAGATCATTTTCCGTTTCAGATAACTTCCGCTTGCATCTTCGACATATCATGTCGTCCACTTCTGCAATAAGCTTTTGATTCTTCTCCCTGGTAAAATAGAGCTCGCTCGCCACGGACTGTATTACCCTTGTAATGGGTTGTCTTTATCATGATGATCATCATCACGGGGGTTGCCAACAGTTTAGCTATCTCCAACGCGCCGGTGATGTATTTTTTCTGTTTTAAAAACTTTTTATATCTCTTAGCCCAACGCGCTCCATTGTCATGAAGATGATCTTCGCTGGCACTTTATCACGCTCCGAATACTCTGTAGATACCCCTACCCTTGTTGCGAGAGTTCATCATGATTCATATATTTAATACCCATACCGCCTTATAAAGCTATTTCATCGTCATCATCAATACCCTTACAGATTCCACGGTTCAGTAGGACTGAACTTAACCGTTAGAGAGGGAGAGGGAGGACTGACAAGCTTCAGAAAGGGCTCTTTATCTGAGGATGAGACTCAACGCTAAAAGACTGCCCCGTCCAAGACATAACGGGAAAATGAACAGGGTCCAGGTTTGCTTTGTTTCCATCGAACGTTCGCTGCAGACGGAACAAGCTTGGATTCGTGGAAATGAATGAGTGGCAGCTTCCGGTATTTTCTGCCTTCAGGCACAACAGGAAGATGAACAATAGCTTTGTTGGCTAGTGTGCAGATAAAACTAATCTCTCTTCTTTCATTCATCCATACAAGGGTAGGAAACATTACACGGAAGCTCTTTTGCTTTTCATTGACTGCAAAATAGCGTTCATATATCCATCTGAAGGGATGGAAAACCATTGCAGGAGGCAATTGGGAGCTACAACATCCTCCGAAGAGCGGCCAGAAAAATACGTTGCCGGTCCAAAAAGGGAATGATTCTTCAGTAACGAATGCTTACGTTGATGTTTAAAGGGAACCATGTTGCATCCACAATAGAAGAACAGACTTGCAAATCAAGTGGGACAGAACAGACTTTGTTTTGAGCCTGTGCGGCGTTTGTTTCGTGGTACGTTTCAGAAACTTTTTCCTTTACTATGGTGTACGCATTTTCGCAAGCCAAGACCACAAAACAACAGCTTCTCAACAGCGAAGCTTATCATAGAATTCCGCCAGTCCAACGCAAAAACAAAACAATATTCCTGAGTGGCACCGCAAACGCTTTGAACGACAAAGCTATCTATGCCGTGACGCACCCTTGAGTCATTTCGATTAGGACTGCTCTGCTCCACATATTCGACAACGATATGGGTATCCCTGTTCACCGAAGCGCTGCGGAAGTTGTGTGAAGTGCAATTAGAGACCGAGACCATTGGTGCTTGCTTTATTGTTGTGCGTTGCGAACCTTTAGAAGCTGCACATCGATGACGAGGTCTCCGGCGCGTTTGAACCTCCTCTGATTCAAAACGGTGGCAAACAAACGACGTCTATCGCCGTAAGAAGCCGGGAGTGGACCGCTTCGTTCATCCAAGTAACCAAGCTCAGATGGAATAAGCATCCTTCGTTTCCCACCTTCTCGCATTCCCATCAACGCCATCTCAAAGCCTTTGATAAGCCTGTCCTTTCCCACGGTGATTCTCAGTTCATCCGCCTGCTCGTTTTGAATGGGCCACCCATAACGATCCGCAAGTCGACCAGTCCACTTCAACACGACGGTGCTTCCCTGCTGGACAGGCTTCCCCGTTCCCACCCTGTAATCATGGTACTCAACTGCTCGGCATTGCTCATCGGGACAGGGTAGTTTTTCGAAGGTGAGCTCGTTGAGCTCTTCGGACGGTGACTGTGCGAAAACAACTAGGTTGGGCCTTAGCAATGCTGGGCTTAGCAGGGAGAAGAGCAAGAGAGCTTGTCGACGGCTCAGGGTAGGCGGAGATGAGGGGTGAACGCAGGTGACACGCGGCCGGCTTCGACGGTGCACCGTGCTGGTTCGAGAGCGAATATCACTCAGTGATAATAGCCGAACATGCGGCGCCACGAATGAGACGTTTTCAGCACGATTGTAGCGAGTTCGGTCAAATTTTGGGAGCATAGTTCGATGGGGACTTGCAGCAGGACCCTAACGCCTGGTAGCGAGCGGCATAAGTTCACCCAGGTGCTTCACGGAACGCGCGGACTCGAGCTGATCGCGAGGATGCGGTGAGGCTGCTCGTGCATTCATCGCTCTCCCGAATTGATGCGGATAGCGAGCGTGGTCTGCTATCCATTTTAATGCGGTGGACGCGTGAGGAAGAGGAAGACAGAAAAAAAAGATGTACCTTTCGTAGCATCGGGAGCGGCGCCTCAGGGAGACGAGCAGCTCAACGAAAGGTCAGCAAGCGCCGATGTGTGCCCCGTGCGTGGAGCGCGCAGGAGCATGACAGTGCACACACGCGAGCAAGCATGCGCCAACCGCAGACAACGCTGCGCGTTCGAAATTGTGCGCAAATCACGCCGCGGTGTTTCAAATATCCAAATGCGCGACGTGTTGAGAAGGTTCACTGTACGAGACCACCATCGCCCTGCGCAAGCTAGGACGATACGCGTCGAGCTGGTTATGACGGCGAGTTGCGCTGAGTAGGCATCCCTGGAAGGCGTGTGGCGAAGACGCTCCGCCGTGTCGCTGCGGAGGTTACGGTCGTCGTGGTCTTGGTCTGCTTTTCTTCATATTGCGTTGCGTAGCTGCGGTGTCTCTTTGTTGTCGTGTCTTGTGGTTGATGTACGATGTTTCAACATATCAACTTATTTTCGAGTCTGGGATGGAAGGTTGGCAGCTGGTGGCCGGGCATTGTGCTCGCTATTCTGGGAAGGTATGCTCTCTCCTCCCTTTGAGAAGCGCGAAGCACAAGCTATTGCAAATGTTTGCTTGCTGACACTCAAGCCGTCGTCCTTTGAAATCACTGTCGTTCCTTTTTCTGTGTCACATCAGTGTCGTAAGTTTCTAATCTTCGTACCGTGCGACCGTCGCGCCAAAAAATATGCTCCCCAGTCTAACAAACCCGTCGTTTAAAGCTCAATAACATGGGCACAAATGTCATGAAGCTTGCAATCAACCGCAGGTTACTTCTCCCCCCAGACGAGCGCCCTCGTCTCTCGCGTATCCCCATGTGGGTTTCTGGTTTCGCCATGTTCACTCTTGGCACCGCAATGTCCTTCGGTGCCTTCAAATTTGCTGCACAATCCCTCCTTTCCGGTCTTGGTTCCGTTCAATTTCTTTCGCAAGTCTTCTTTTCTCGCTTCATTCTCCACGAAAAGATTGAAAGATATGCGTATGCAGGCGTAGCGCTCATCATAACTGGCTGTGTTTTCATAGTCATTTTCGGTGCACATGGCACCAAAAATTATCGACCAGAAGAACTGGCAGCTCTATATGGGCGATCCGAGTATGTCTGCTACCTGCTTGGGGCCGGCTTTCTTGCGTGCTTTGTCTCAATTGCATACTCGTCCATGAAGCAAAAGATCATGCGCGATCGAGGAATAGGCCGATTCGATATCGCCAAATCTAACATTCGTGAGCGTCAAGTTCTTGCCGTGTTTTTTTCGATCAAGTCTGCACTTTTCGGCACACAAGCTGTTGTGCTTGCCAAATCACTTTCGATGCTGCTAATCCAAGCGCTTCACCCAAATCCAGCTTATTCGAATCCTCTTCTATCTTATCAAACTTACTTCATACTCATGGGCTTCATCGCCGCGGCAACTTACTGGGTAACGAGATTAAACCACGGTCTCCGACTGTTTGAGGCCGTTTATCTCATCCCGATGATGCAAATATGTTGGATTCTCTTCAGCACCATCGCGGGGGGAATCTATTACGAAGAGTTTATCGGGTTTGGTAGGAAAGAATACGGCGCATATGCTGTCGGTTTCGTTTGTGTACTTATTGGAGTGGCTATGCTGTGCCCACGAGATGATGCCAATGCCAAGTCCCTCAATGCCGCCGATGTTATTTATGAAATTGTGTCCGAGGAAAACCCACTTGTGTCTCCTCAGCCGTCGAAATTCCAGCCGTTCAACGAGGAAGATGAAACTGAGGCTGGTGGTCGGCACTATCGAGGTCTTCGCACGGAAGAATCGGACGAGGATCACAAGCCATTTTCTTTAGAAGACGAACCGGCTGAAAACGAAGGACAAGGGTTGAGGCCTGAGGAAGCACCATTGAAGGCTGAAAAAAGTCCTGTACGTAGTGAACGAGAGGAAGTAGGCCAAGAAGGGATGGTTTAACATTCAGACGTGGGTTACTAATAGCGTGCGAGCAGATTAATGGTGACTGACTGGAAAGGCGCGAGCATCCTTGATTTTTGTTCCTTTCGGTGCACGAGTTGCTTCAACTACGGTAGCTATGAACTGTAAATATTGTTACTCCTGCTTACCTGCTAAGCGAGCGCGTGCGATTTCGTGATCGAGGGCTAACGGATTCGACAGCCAAAGAGCAGCATGCTCTGCGGCAGCCTGAGACTAACATTAGGTATTTAAGTACAGTAGTCGGTAGTCATCCTCACGATAGTACTGCGTTTTGGCTGCACTCTCCAGGAAATGTCAGCATCAGCACGTATGCTAGCCTATTTGTTGCAGACAAAAGAAATGCAATCACACCCTATTTCTTGTTTTGGTTTCGTGCAAGTTTTTGCAGGACGAAGTTCAGGTCAATCTCTGCATGAGACGACGAACAAGTTGAGTCTGACACCTTCTAGTATGCGAGCGCATGCACTGCAGGGTGAACAGTATGGGTGGGTGCCCTGATTTTGCAGAGCCGACAAGCCTTCTCTGAAAACGGGGCTTCGAAGCAGCGAATAGGGCAAGCGAAGAGGGCAAGCGAAGAGGGCAAGCGAAGAGGGCAGACGAAGAGGGCAAGCGAAGAGGGCAGACGAAGAGGGTAAAAGCGTTGGGAACGGTCGATAACAAGCTCTTTAACAGGAAGCGTGTGCAACAAAACATAACATACCTAACATGATATTACGGGTTACTTCAAAGTTAGAACGTCGTTCACAGCCCAGCATTACAGTCAGTTGTGTTCCGAGGAAAATGAAGTCATGCGTTGCGAAAACAGCGTAACGGCTTGTCTCCTTTTCCCCAAGAGCGGAGCAAAGCAAAGCAAAGCATACCACTGAATAAAACAAGCTGGCGAAACTGTCCGGATGCGACAAGAAGACAAGCCATCAAGCAATAAACAGTTTTCTCTTCAAAGCAGCAGCACATGACACTCCTTGGTGCTTTTTACACATGAAAGATAAATATATCTAGTAGAACTCTTCTCTCGGACGCTGTCTGGGAGCGCGACGCATTGCACGATCAACACGAACAGCCCTACCATCAATTTCGGCTCCATTCATTTTGAGCAAGGCTTGGGAGGCGGAGTCAGGAGCTTCATATTCAATGAAACCAAATCCACGGGATCTGCCAGTGTAGCGATCAACGATGACACGAGAGTCAACGACGGTTCCAAACTCGGAAAAGGCTTCACCGAGCCCTTCCTCGGTAGTGTCCCATGAGAGATTTCCAACAAAGAGCTTGGTCTCCTCTGAGACTGGGGTGTCATTACCTATGGCACTTTCTCCCTCAACCATATGAGGCACCTGCGATTTTGGGGTGGTGGTGCGCGGAAACGCGGAGGGGCGAACGACGGCGGTCCTGAATGTGACACCACGATACGAGGTTGCAGATGACCCCACGTTGAGGGTGGATACTGCGACGGCAGTGGGAGCAACGAAGGCGCACATGATGGAAACAGAGAAAGTGGAGAAGCGACTTTGGTGGAACTGAGGGGGGGGGGGGGGGGCGTGCGACAGGGCTGCAGACGAGAAAGTCAGTGACGCTCTCGACGGTGGGCGGCGGGCGGAAGTTGACCACGAGCGCACTCAACGACGCGCGCAATTGACGGCGCGCGGCGGTTTCGGAAATGTGCTTTTTCACATCTCGTCGAGATCAGAGCGCAGCGCTGGTCAGTTCTGAGGCTCAAAATTTGAGCGCTACTGTAGATACCTGCAGCGCGTTTGCGCCCGAGCAATGTTTTTCGGAAAAATTTTTCGGAGTAGGCAAATTTTTGCGGGGTTGTCAGCGCCACATATGAACGGGTGGTGCGCGGCCGAGCTGAGGCTGGAGCTGTTGTGGAGCGCGCTTGATCCGATTGTTGTTCCTCAAATGCATGCCACTGATCACGTTAAGCTTTGTACCGGTGCTGCGTATCCTTGTGTACGCGTGCGACTTGCAAGTTGGCGGTGGCCACGGATCGCAAATTGGGCGACAGCGAACAGCAGTATAAACAGCAGGGGTGTGCGACGGACAGTGAGTGCAGGCGATGGTGAGGGCAGGGGGCGCTGCGGTGGAGAATGAATGTTGTGGTGTTTCCGACCTACGATCGGTCGATGATGAAATGAGGCACGACAGCAGTTTCCAGCAAGGTGATTTGAACGCTGACTGTTGCCAGGCCGGGTCTGTTTCTCTGTGTCGTTCTCTGCTGAGCGTGCACGGTGTGTCTCGGAGTGAGCGTGGTCAGTGCGGGGGG